>BMAO01028675.1:0-20000 GCA_019973975.1 Trichonephila clavata
TATATATGAATAATTTATTAGAAACTGAACTAATTATATAACATCAGCAATCTATTATTTAAATTGTTATGGTATTTTTATCTCTATGGTTTAAGAATACATGTCCTAAATTTTTTAAAGAAAAAAAATCGAATGAAAAGGAAATTGCGTCGAATTTCAAAAAATAATGGGGCTAATGAAAAAAAAAACATTTAAAAAACATTGTAGCTGAAGTATTTACCAGTCATTCATTCTATTAAGAATATTAAGATGGTAATTAACAAAAATTATTTTTCAATATTGTACTGTAAAATATAATTTAATATTCAAGTAACACTGGATATACACTGATGGCCACCGTAAATGCAACACCCTGAAGGAAGCACGCAAATAACATGAAATTTACAACATGCATTAGCGGAGGTGAGATATGCCAATGATTAGAATTTCAGCGCAGACACACATCACGCACGCCTGTGGCGCCACCTCAAAGCGCTATTTAAGGCTTGGAAATTTCGACGATTTCAAGTTCGGCAATTGTGTTTTTCTTGTGGTTTTTTCAAAAAACGATCAGTTATGTCGAAAACAGCGATCCGCTTTTGATCATGTATCCGAGTTCGACAGAGGAAGGATAGTGGCCTACCGAGATTGTGGATTAGCTTTCAGGAAAATCGGTAGTCGTGTTGGACGAAACCAAACAACTGCAATACGGATATGCGACAGTTAAATGCAGGAGGGTAAGACGGACCGACGTGGTCGATCGCATCCACCTCAGTGCACCACTTCACGTGAGGACAGAAAAATTGTACGCATGGCAGTGACGGATCGCTCAGTCGCATCACGAACCATAGCACAGCACATTGAGTCTGTAACGCATAATTCAGTGTCAGCGCGTACCATTCGACGCCGTTTATAGCAGAGTGGTCTGTCCGCAAGACATCCATTGCTTGGTATACCCTTGACGTAGAACCACAGACGTCTCCACCGCCAATGGTGCGTTGAAAGAAGGACGTGGGCGGCAGAATGGAATGAAGTTGTCTTTACTGAAGAGTCACGCATCTGTCTGCAACACCACGATGGTCGGATTCGAGTCTGGAGATACCGTGGAGAGAGGATGCTGAACAGCTGCGTTATGCACCGCCACACTGGTCCTGCACCGGGTATTATGGTATGGGACGGTAATGGATGTCACTCTCGCACTCCTCTAGTACGCATTGCCGGTACTTTAAACAACCAGCACTACATGTCCGAGGTGTTGGAGCCAGTTGTCCTTCCTTACCTTCAGAGCTTGGGCACAGCCATATTTCAACAGGATAATGCGCGACCACACGTGGCACGCATTGCCCAAAGGTTCTTCGTCAATCACCAGATTGAATTGCTTCCCTGGTCGGCTCACTCTCCGGATCTTTCACCGATAGAAAACATGTGGTCCATGGTTACTCAACGATTTACCCAGATTACACCACCAGCTGCCACACCAGATAAACTTTAGTAAGGTGTGGAAGCTGCTTGGTCTGCTGTACCCCAAGAACACATCCAAAGTCTATTTGAATCAATCCCGAGGCGTGTAGTAGTAGTGATCTCCAACAATGGTGGCCACTCTGACTACTGATTCTGGCAGGAACCACATTTCACAGAAGTTTATATATTTAATCATTTGATACTTAGTCAACATGTTACCTACAAAATAAATTTTGTTGTGCTATCTCTTGTCTTTCTTGGTGTTGCATTTACGGTGGCCAGCAGTGTAAATATGATATCGATATCAATTTCGAAATTTTTTTCCAAAGGTACTAAAAAAAATTACACAAAACAAAACTCAAGACTGCAACGAAAATATTATAAATATATGTTTGTATTAGTTCAAAAAACACTTTAATCAACCGCTTAACGTTTTTCACTTTATATATTTGGGTGTGTGTACATTTCTACTTGTATATATGTATGTGAATACATAACCACTTGTATATATGGGTGTATATACATAACTACTTATACATGTGCACGCATGCACATGAATTACTACACAAGCATATAATTAAAAGAAAAATTATGACCAAGCAATAAAATTATAATCTTAAATAGTTTATCCCAAAAGTTGATTTTAAAGGAATAATTCTCTTTAAAATAGTTTCTTGACTAAAATTAATATTTTAAAGTTTTAAAAAAGAAAATCGAAGAAGATTTTATGAAAATCACAAGTAAAAGTTTAAGCCGAAGTCAGGCTTTTTTTATTCTCTCTAAACTTTGAGTTTTTGAGTTTACAAAATAAGGATATAATAATAAGGAAAAAAAAAAAGATACCAAAATTTGTGAGCTTTATTTTAGGGATTGTTATTTTAATGGATTGTAACTATCCTTATTTATTTATTATTTTTATGAGTTGTTCTAGTAACATTTTCTTATTGAGATAAAAAAAAATATGAATATGATTTATTTTTAAAAGTTTAGAATATAAAAATTTGGAAAAAAAAAGTACTAGGAAATTTAAGTGGATTTCCTTATAAGTCAAATATTTTCTTATTATAGGGGTTTCGATTAAAAAATATTTCTAATTAACCTCTCGTGAAATTCTTGAAAGAGGGAGGACATGAAAAACGAGTCTAATGTGAAATCTCGCCAAAGTTGAAAACATAATTCTCTTTTATTATTTCATGAAAAAAGGAAAACTTTTCAAACATAAATTCAAAAATTATATTTGACAGTTAACTAATATGAAACTCTTGACCGAATTGTGTATCTGCCAAAATATAAATTGATCATTTATGGGCCATGTCAAATTACTTCATTAAATAAATTCATTAGTAAACTTGTTAAATAATAATTCTATACTTGTTGAATAATATCCCTCGCATTTATAAAAAGAAAGTTTTAATTCATTGGAAAGATAGATAACCAAGTTATATTTTTAAGTGTCACAAATAACAATAATATAATAAAGCAGAATACAACGATAAATAAAAGTAAAACAAAAACAAAAATGCTTTTACATAAATACTATAATAGCATGAAATATCTTTTACAAGTGTATAGGATACAAAAAGGCTCAAGTAATGTTATTATATTTTATATGTTGTTAAATTAAGTTTTTTTAATAAAAAAATTTATTTTTCATTATAAAAAAAGGAACTGCCCAAATTGGGAAAATGACAGATATAAGATAGAATGACAATTTGGAAGATATCTGAAAACAAGTTTAGTTAGATTTATGTGTATATAAGAATGAAACAAACAAAAGAGAAAACTACTATATTACGTTAAAATAGAGAGATTAATTCAACATCCTTTTAACTTACACGTGAATGTTCTTTACCTGATTTTCTTCTATTAAATAATATTAAACTTTAAATGATTAACATTTTATTTTCTCTGCAACACTTTTTAACGAGAGGAAATAATGGATTAGAATGCAGTAATGCAGATTTATGTACACATTTCCTTTTTAAAAACATAAATTATAATCTTTGTTTCACGTTTGCTTAATTTGCATTTAAATCAAAGAAGGAGCATTGATTTCTTTTTTAGAAAAGTCATTTTATACGTATCATTCATGTCTTGTTGTCCCCTCCCCCCGATTAGGGAAATGCATATGTGTGTGTCTGTGCGCGTTCTCGTTCCTCTAAACATTCTCTAAAGACGCAAATGTTATGCCTCCGTATCAAAGCATAGAAAATGTTTCAAATTACTCCTAATTACTGAGCAAAATAAGCATTAATCAGGATTTGTTAATTGTTGAATATCGTTTCAATTTATCTGGAAGAGGTTCTTAAATGGATGAATAGGAATTTAATGAAAACTAATTGAGCTCTATTATGTGATATGCAGAGAAAGAGCATCTTCTAATGCATACTTTCTGATAGCTGCTTAGAAAAGTTTTAATGAAATAACATTAATAATTAATATGCTAGAACATTTATTAACTTGTGTTAATGAAAAATAATAACGCTCCATTTTGAAACATTTAGCAATTATTTCTGAAGTTCTCTTAAATATAGTAAACGTAGTGCTATACATTAACTACAGTACTTTTAAACTTGAGCAATTTATCTCTAAGGCAGCGTTTCTCAAACTGTGGGGCATGCACCCTTGGGTTCGCAATAATTCTACAAGGGAGGAGGGGTGAACATATTGAAAAGCAAAACAAAAGATTATTTAAAAAAAATATTAATTTACTAAAAGTAAACAAGCAAAATATATTCTGACATAATAAAAAATAAAATACGCATTTACACTGAGATAATACACTTGTATTGTTACACTGCACAATGTATTTTACAATTAATTTAACAATACTAAGTTAAGAACAACATTATAAGAATTACCAATGACCCCATGGGCTTGTCATATATAAAACTATATAGAAATATTATCACTTATCTTAATAATTTGTATGGTTTAAAAATTATCCCTTTACTGTCGATTTTAAGATACGGGATTCGCTCCCCAATGCCACCGTTTTCCACGTAGGCACACGTATGTGATGTATTGGAGGGGGGGAGATAAAGGAATATATAAATAAGCAAATTCTCTGACGAGCACGCTGTCAATGTCCTTTTATTGCCTTCCAAAGCCTTCGGAATTATTTTATGGATAGTAGTACACAGAAAAGATCGCTTTTTAGAAAGACATATACGTCGGGGTAATTAATGCTTTGACTGATTGAGACGTTCATGTACGCAGGTGACACTTAAGAGGTTAAAGTCGTATTGTAGCTTTTGCTTCAAAGTATAGTATCATTGAATACAATGCATTGTTCATGTATGGAGGGGGGAGGACGAGGAAAATTAATTTTGAATATTAGGTCCCAAACCTTGAAAGTTTGATAAGCACTGGTCTAAGGGCACGGCGACTTTAAAGGTATACGAACTTTTGAGTTGCATTGTTTTAGTCATCTTCATTTTGAAGTTTTGCAATTTTAAATATATAACAATAGTATAAAAATTGCATATATAATAATATATATTACAGTAGAACGTCATTTATCCGAATCGATTGGAACCAGACACCGTTCGGATACTTAATTGTTCGGATAACCGAAAACCGAATGCGATCCATGCAGTATATGAAACCGGACGCTATACGAATATTGAAAATCATCACATGCGGGAAACGTGCTTGAAGAAAAAGCAAAATAGGTGCAAAATGTCGCAATTTTACCTTTATTGTGGAAACTAATCACTTATTTCTCGCTATACCATTGTACACCTTCGTTTTTACGCTGCAAGGTCTCTGATTTTCTTGAGCAGCAGTAGTTGAGTAGGACAGCACTCTGATTGTTGTTCGTACCACTTCATAGCTGTCTCTAACGCAGAAACGCGCCAGCATTTGATGGACCCTTGCTACTTTCGTAGTTGTTGTTGTCCTTGTCTTCATCCGATTCATCATCGACAGGGTCGGATTCTTCTTGCCCGGTAGTCACTATCTCGTCATCATTAAGCATTTGAAATCCATAGTCTTCTGCATTGCATGCCATCCAGGTTTCTACATCTTCTTCATTGCACTCTTGAAATCCTGGAATCTCTCTCGATTGGTCAAAGTCGATAATCTCCTCCCTGTGGTCATCATTGAAGCCTTTTTCGCTTTCTAAATGTGGCCGCAGCTTATTCCATGCATTTTTCATTCTCTGTCTTTAGAGCGAGACCAACTCTTCGGCTATCATGTAGCATGCGTCCTTCATATTGAGCTTTTTAGCAAACGCAGCAACACTTTCTTCGTCGTTTTTTGCCAAAAGTAATCTCCGCAAAACTTATTTCCTATAAATTCTCTTGTTTTCAATGACGCCTTGGTCCATTGGTTGCACCAGTGTAGTGATGTTTGGTGGAAGATACATCACGCTGAAGTCGTCATCAATTGCATTGAGAATTTCAACAGGTCCTGTTAAAGAGAGCATTATCGAGAATCACTAAAATTTTGCCTGTTTTCCCTTCACGTTCACGAAGTTTCTTGACGTTGGGAATGAAGTCTTTAAGTACCACTCCAGATTTTGGTCCGGATATTTGACGCTCCAGATAATAAACGTTCGGATAAACGACGTTCTACTGCATATACATAAAAAATAAATATTAATTTTTAATGGGTCCATCTCAGCATTTTATTAAAGATTTTTTGCAATGTTTTTTTAGGCTACTATTATATTTACTTTATTATTACTTTAAACTCTAATTTTTAAAAATTATTAACTATCAAATATGATAGTTTCTAGTACAAAAATTTATTTTTGCTTTTATATAACTGTATCATCATATTTTGTATATGGCTTTTTCAGTAATATTTTTAATATAGAAATTGTATCTAAATTTTCTTACAATAAAATGTTATTATTTCCATTTAATATAAAACATTTTTATTCAGGTCATATTTAGGTATGATGAAACCATTCCTGTCATGATTAAAGTGTTTCATATCATTAAATGATTCAATATATGTCTACTTCTGTCTCCAAAAGAATTAAGATTTTCAATAAATGAATATGATTTTCTTGTAAGTGATTATAAAGTGTCTTTGAGTTTTACTTCAAGGGAGTCAAGTTAAGAAATGCAAACCAATACATTAGTTTCGGAGAAAGTTGTAAATTATATATTATATTAATTCCATAAGCTTGTAATGTGAGTGTATGAAAATAATGTTTTTCTTCTGATTCACTTCTATGAGATATTTTTTTTAATAATTCGAAGTTGATTTTTAACGAATTAGAAAGATTTCTTATGCATAGTGTCGATCAATAGCTAATTCATGTTAAGCTCATTACAAATCTATTAAGAATCCTTATAATATTGTCAATATTTGATGTCCAGTATTGAATTCTTTGAATATATTTAGAGGGGCTTATGTATTACACGCATATGGTAATGATATCATGATATTTCGTGACTCTTGCAATTAGAGCAGAATTCCATGTTATTATACAAAAGAGTTATTATGTTCGGAAAGAGGTCTTAAAATGTGTTTTCTCCATTTAATCTCTGTTGTGAAATATTGCAATATATAGATGATACAAGTACTATAATGGAATAATAATCTCATAATAACTTTTCCAATTTCATTACGGATTGGCTCTGAAGATATTTACTTTCTGCTATTAACTAGAAGTATGATTGTGCAGTGGTGCAATATTCTATTACATAATTTATACTTCAATGTTTATTTATGTAAATAATGAGGAACGTGGTACAATATATCTCAGATAACTTTTTGAAATAGGATCACACTCCTAAATTATTGTATCAAGTATTCTTATTTGTTTCGTTTTTTTCTAAGAGAAGTTTTTTTCTTTTGTTATCTGGCTCTTTTGGGCTGAATTAATCCATTTTTTCTTGAATAAAAAATACGTTCCATATTTCTTTTACTTTACGACCAAAAGTACTTTTAACGCTATATATTAAGTCACAAAACTGCACTTTTAGTTTTCTTAGAATTTATGTTTAATATTGAAGGTTTTTCCATTTGAAAAATATTCTAAATACTAGCACAGCTGCAGAAAAACATTTTTATTATATTCAAAATTCTGTTCCTCAAACATTTTTTTATTAAACACACATTATTATATAATGCTTATTTTTTATTTAATCTTAATAACTCATAAGGTTTTAGTATGGGTACTGAGGAGGATAGAGAACTCGGTATCTTCTGATCTGTAAGCACGTAACATACCACCAAACCAAAGTGATCACCACTGTCTGAAGGCTGTTACATACTTATGTAGTTATCCACTACATTATTCCCCCACCAAAGAATCTGTGGATAGGTGAACGAACGATATAGTTGTTATGACGAGTATGCGAGTTGTTGCTTCCGCGTCAAGTGAGCCTGGCGGCTTTGATTCCTTTTGAGGCCAGAAGAGGATGCCCCGACAAATGCATCGTTATTCTTAGTTCAGTGTCAAGGTCACCTATGAGCAGGATAGAACTCGGTACCTTCTGATCTCTAAGCACGTAACATACCACTAGACCAAAGTGATCAACCCTGTCTGGATGCTTATGTAGTTACATCCGATTTTTTTAAACAAGAAAGCTGTTTTTTCCAAAGATAAAATAAAATAATAAAAATAAATTAAATTTTGAAAACCACGATTCAGATTTAGGCATCGAGGATAGGAAGATCAAGTATATCTTCACCAGTCCAAATGAACAAAAACATTCATGTGTATTTTTGATTAACCCCTTGCTTGTACCAGACTGCATTTTCCAGTATTCTGAGAAATCTTGGATTTCTAGGGAACTTTGAGGTTATGGAGAACATTTCATTTTGTTCTTTTGACACTGATTAAGGCGCAAATTTGTTCGTGTTTCGTTAGCTCTTCTAAAGTTTGTACAACTATTTTTGTTGTTCATTTTTACTTTTCCCTACCAATATGACACCGTTTTTGGATTTCAACGAAAGTGATACTGAAAGAGAATATTTGCCGGAAACCGATGCATTCCTCAATGACTCTGATACGAATTTGTCTATTTGTGATGAAGAAATGGATCAAAGAATGACAATGAACTTATGTAACGCATGTGAAAAAATTTTGTTCCAAGGAAAATTTTGAGCAATTTCCCAAATGTTTGTAATTTTAATTCTAATTTTCCTATTTTTTCAAATTTTTGTAACCCAGACATTTTGTAACATAACTTTTGTAATTTGATACAATCCTAATAAGAGAAAATCTACCTCATAATGTTTCCTGTGCTGATTAAACTGGCTATACACCTAAATAAGACGCGTATTCACATGAGGTTACAATGGGATTTTACCCAATACATAGTATGTATACAGTAGTACTTACATGGTATGCAACGGGTTAATATTTTATGCCACTAGTAATTATAAGATTGTTTCTTTCTTGTTGCATTTTCTGACAACTTTTTCTAGACTTTATGTTTAATGAAGCTTTGCATGATTTGGTGTAAACATCCGATTTTTTTTTCATTACGAAGAGGGAGATTCTTATTCTGTCAATCATATTTAAAATTGTCAGTTGAAATATACAGGGTGTTGCAGAATTCGACCGAAATATTCAGAAGGATGATAAGCAGCATGGGGACGAAAAATCACCATAGAACACTGGGGCGCAAACCGCATTTAGTCGGCAAAAATTGCGATAATAGGACAATGAACTTCACTAGGACAATGAGCCAGACGAGGGGCGTGGCTAAGGGAATGTGGGGATACACATATATTGCCTGAATACCTCAATGGTGCACAATATCTGGTTTTCCTACAACACGTTTTCCCGGAGTTGCTGCACGGAGTACTGGTCATTGCGGTCAAGGACAGGAGGCTCATTCATGATGGTGCATCAGCGCATTTTTCAATTGCGTTCGTAACAACGTCCATGCTCTTTTACCGGTGTGTGTGTGGATGGATTGGATTTGGTAAACCTCTTGCTTGGACTCCACGCTGCCCGGACCTCAATTCCTTGGATTTTTTTATTCTAAAGCCATCTGAAATCACTTGTTCATGACATACTTGTGGCTACAGTGGTGTATCTCATGTCACGGATCCTCGTCGCTTCAGCTGACATCGCCAGCACACCAGACTTGTTTGAACGCCTTCGTCCACCGATGTTGGTTGTACTATGACCTACACAACCACTATTTACAGCAATTCCGGTGACAGTCCTTTGCCTTTGCATTTCTGACGTCAAGCTGCGATGTTCGTATTGTAAACATTATTTTCGTGTAACAAATGAAATCCTTTCCTTTTGTTGCCCCTTTTAATTTCACTCACGCTGTGTACCACCCTTGAGAACTAGTTTTGTGAATTGTTCCTTCTAAATGTGGCTTGTGGTTTTATGTTTGAAGGGTATTTGTGGTCTCCATGCTGCCTACTATCACCCTTCTGAATGTGTCGGCTGAATTCGGCAACACCCTGTATAGCACTTACTTATTACGTTAAACTTTAGTTTTAAATTTTTTTTCACATAATCTTGGGTCAAAGCACTAAAAGAAGATATTAATTTTTTGAGGAAAAATGGACTTGTGAATAAAAGAATTTCAAAACTAGTTCACTTTTAGGTACTTTTGTAGTAAAAGGCGAAGCATGAAATAGAAATATTAAATGACCATTGTAACTTAAAGATCATAGTAGGTGTATGACGGGAATATTCCAGTGAATAAGCTCCATGAAAGGTCCAACACTTAAAAAAATAAAGTTGCTGTATGATAAATTGAACAGAAGTTTCATGTAGCGTGTTTTGAAAATCAGTAGATAACAATATTAGCTCTGGTGTCATCTGCCTTAATGACAATGACAAGGCTCATCGTCGATAGATGTAAGTAGTGTTATTACAAATCTAACAGAAATATATCATTGCCGAATTATTTTGTTAATGTGATAGTTAAATCTATCTTAATTTAAACTGAATTAACATCTTAATTGGAACGAATCAATTTGAAAACAATTATCGTACTTATGAGTTATGAATAAGTTTAGCAATAGAAAAATAGCAAACATTAGATACAGTGAGTAATATTAAATTAATTCTATGATCACAGCATGTATCTTATTTAAGATCTAAAAACAAACAATTGATAGTTTTAAGTACTTCGAATTTTTTCCATTAAAGAAGGAACTAAGCAAAAATTAAAATTGATTTTCGAAAATAAGAAAGAAACGCGCGTTTCAGCCTAACAATATAAAACACTAAGATACACAAGACACTCGGATTTATTCAGGACATATATCACAACAGTAACTGTCGTATACATTATACCTCTAATTTGATATGAAACTCAGAGCAATTACAGGTTGATTTAATGGTTGGGATAGGGGTTGAGAGAGAGAGAGAGAGAGGGAACGCAGAACACAGGGGACTCATTATACATAAGGACTCAGCTTAATCATATGTTTAAGATGCAGTAATATATATATGCAGTCGGGAGTTTTCGACAATGAAATAAATGCTAATATAAATCCAGGAAGACGTTTCCTTATACATTTCTATTGATGAAAAATGAATAATTAAAGAAGTATGTGCACAATGAATGATGAATTAATGTGTCTGAGTCGAAGTTCTTGCGTTGAATTTGTGGGAAAGATAGGATAGAGGTTAGGTAGCACACTCAAGTGTCGTCTTCATCACTTGATCGTAACACAAGATAGTAATTGTATTCTAAAAGCGAGGTTAATTAACTAACAATCAATTCATTGAGTAAATATTAGCGTAGCACTATTAAGCTACAAGAGGGCTTTAGAGACAGACCTCGTAAGTTTGAACCATGGTCAAGTGCCGATGACAACACCTGAGTTGGTACTTACCGTCTCCCAGTTTCCAGAACCTCCCCAAAAGGGAGGACATTTGAACCTCGACATACTTAACGTGCATCGGCCCCTTCTGAACAGCGGGTCTTCAGCTATACTAGGCCTGAACGCATCACACGATAGCCACGACTCCGTGAACTGATTGGGCTACCGTGGGATTGTATTAAAGTTTAATAATCCCCAAAATTTAAGGATAGTGTTAAATAAATACGTAAATATAAGAATATGCATACATAACTTGTCCATGTGTTAATATTTTTTTCCTCATTATTCGAATTCAGAGTTCCTTTCAAGATTCAAGTTTCTTCCTTTATATTTATTCATAGTTCTTATTTCGTTCATCACAATTTGAACTTATTTCAGTTGTAACATTGCCTGACTGTTTAAATGAGAATTCAATATTTTGTAAGTCATATTGATGCCTAGAAAGGCGATTTAAAATATTGTCTCTCTCTTGTGAGTAAAATTAGATTCAGCGAGTATTTATAAGCAAGTTTTGTAAAATAATAGTTGAAATAAATTTTGATAAATAAATTTTTTATAACTCAGTTTATTTTTTTTATTTATATTTTAGTGATTATTATTATACAAATGTATTTTTTAATAATACAGCCTCGTATCAAATAAATACGTTTTAAACTGTTTTCTTACAGAACAAAAACTACTTTAAATTACTTTAAAAATACTTTAATAAGTAATGTACTTATAAGTAAAATTTGTAATAAGTAATGTATTTATTTTTCTAAAATTTGGTTCTTAATTAACAAATTTTAAATATGTTTGAATTACAGTTTTTAAGAGAAAAAGAAACATTGTTGTAATTTCCTACTAACAAGCTATACTGGACTTTGATTAAATTATATACAATTTATTAGAAGTTATTAAAATTTTATATCTTCAGTGAACTCATATTAAAAAATTAATAAATTGTTGTGCAAAGTAATTATGACTTTGCTCAAAATCATAAAATAATAATAAATTCTAAATTTCAAAAATTAATATAAATGGAATCCATAAATAATCAGCATTAATTAATTCTTAATTCATATGTTTATTCATAAAACACTTAACATAAATGTTTTTTTCGAGTTGCTTTGCATAAAGTTCTCATTTTTAAAAATCATTTTTATTGAATTAAATTTTAATATCTTTTTAAATTTTCTATTTGTAAAAAGAAAGAAGTGTGTTTGTTTTCCTGAAATTTCGTTATGGACATCGAAACATCATAAGCGTCAAAAGTTATTTAAAAGTATTTATATTTATTTAAAATTTACGAAAAATATCATTTTTTATATTTTTATCCCAATCTATTATTATCTTTGATAAAATCTCACTTGAAAATGATTTTTTTCCTTTAAAGTCTATTTTCAAAAACTTTTTTCGTTTTGCTTCAAAAAATATTTTAAAGTCAAGAGAGAGAAATATCACAATTTAACCAATTATATGAGATACAAGAAAATTTAAAATTCATAAATGTGCTAGCAATAAGCAGGATACTTTTTGAAATGAACATGCAACTAATATTTTTTTTATGAATTAAATCTTGACCAATTAATAAATTCGTTTAAAATGTCCTCTATAAGACATTAGAAAATATAAATAAATAAAACTGATAAAATACTAAGGGGAACCTCTCTGAACATAACACGGACTAATTCCCGTTGTACAAAGCATACAATTGTTCATACTCATTGCTCAAATTATAAAACTGTATTTTACATGTATTATTTAGTTCAATAACTGATAAAGCAATCATTTTATTGCAGTCTTTGGACAATTTGTCTAATAGTTAAATTCGCAAGCAACACCGTCCCTTACATTATAATAGCGTTTCTCAATAGAAGCTTGGCGAAATATTGAAGTACAGCCAAGTTGGCATTATTTTTGGCAATCCATTGTACAAATTCCCATTCCCATTGTACAAATTAAACGAATGTTCACACTCATTGCTCAAATTATAAAGTTGTAATTTACATATATTACGTAGTTATTTCTCCCCAATATATTGTAAACAGGAAAAGAATTTTCAAATCTTCATTTCTGCATTTTAATTTGTGCCTCAAAATTGTAATATTTCAAGAAGTGCCCTTACATTACAATGGCGTTTTAATGGAAACTTGGCGAAATATTGGAGTTATAGTCAAGATGGTATAATTTTTGGCTACTTAGCATTCATGTTGGCAACCGTTTTGGCTCCTCTTCAGTTAAATTTAACTTTTTGCGACCCATTTTTACAAACTATATCTTATGTATAAATAAATTTATTTATAGAGAAATATCTAATTCAAGCATGGGTTTTATTTATTGATTGATAAGATAACATATTTTTCCGTTAGCTAATGACTCTTTTAATAAGAGAAACTAGAATTTTCCGAATGAGAAAACATCCTTCACATTCTTTGTGAAAACATTTTTATCTCGCAAAAACTCTGACAAAATGAAACCCAAATGGACAAACACCGCAATAAGAAAAACTTGGAAGTCTCTTTTACTGTTATTTGTCTTCACCGTAGAGCACTTACACTGTTCTAGAAAGTATCATAAATAAGAATGAATATCTGTAAAAGAGGTTTCGTTCGATGAACATGTTTCCCATCACCCCCGCTGAATCTGACGAAGGACTCCATCATGTTCCGGCAACGCTGACCAATGGCCTTCCGAGGCCTTTGAACCAGAAATTGAGTACGACGGTAATTAATGTGGTCGGAGGAAATTGAATTCTTTGGATAAGTATCAAGAATCTTCCATGGATGTTTCGGCTGCTATATTTGGTGTGAGAACATTATTTAGCTTGAGGTCGGGGTTCAATGAACTAACAGAAATGCAATGAAAAAAAACCCCCCCTTATTTCTTTCTGAATTGAAGCCTTTTGTGATGTTATCGTGCATAGTGTTGAAATATAAAATACTGTTTACTTCATTTCTTCTGTTTTTTCCCTGTCATTCAAGTGAGCATTTCATTGTATGACGTTTTGAGTTATACTTAGTGAACATTAAAATATCGATTATTTAAAATTTTTTTATCATTGTACAATTTTCAACAACTACAAGTGTTTTAGTGAAAGCAGATGCCATTACTTTAAGCAAGATGTCACACTTTAAAACGAAATGTGATTTTTTGAAAATAATCAAACGGGGTCAGCGATTGCTAAAAATGTTTTGAAAATAATTAACTGAAATTTTTTGTGTAAGTTCTGTATAATAGTAGAAGTGTTTTAACCTTCAGATTTATCAATCATTGTTTTATTACAAAATTTACAGTCCCTTATGCAAATTCATATAGTAATTGAGATAAAGTGCTTTAGTTTTTATAAGAATTAAAATATCTCTTATCCTGAAGGTCATTTCGACTATGAATAACATAACAAGACATCAGAATTGAAAAATTGAAAATTTGTTCATGAACCTTTGGTACAGAATGGAACGCGTTTATGTTATTTTTAGTCAATTTTTACCCATTTTCCCCCATTTTAGTTGTAATAATTTATTTTTCTCTTCTTAATTTTAGCATATTTTTCTTTAAATGTACTAAAAAAATCTAAAAACAACAAAAGAATCCACATAACTCCATTTTTTAAAAAAAAGTTGTCGCAACCATTCGGATACCTTAAGCATCCACTATCCTTGAATTAAGACACACTAACAAGGGGAGGGTACGACATGGGAAATTCATTTGAGGGACGAGACTTATTGTGTAATAGTAGTACTCCTATAGGGTGTTAAACCCTTAAAGTAATAGCCTCGAATGGACTGTCAGTTCTGAGAAAATAGCCTTTAAAATTGAAACTTAGCTCATATAAAAATAAATTTTAATTACCTACAGCTACTCAGTAGCTTACACGGTATCCTATCTGGGTACAGTGCGTGCGTTCAGACAGGGAATCAAGCGAGTGACAAGCAGTTTTTTAATCAATTCATTTAATTATTTTTACAGTTAAATGAGTATAATTAAAAAAGGCTTTATTAAATATTAAATGATATTTTTTATAATTATTTTGTATAAGAAAATAAAATATTTGTTATAATTAAATGCAATAATTATATTATATTTTATGAATATATTATTATAATATAAATTTTAATTATTCTAATATTATTAATAAACATTAGTATTTATTATATTAGTATGTTATATTAATTATTAAATTATATAGTTATTTTGTATTTTAAAAAGTAAAATAGTTACTATCTAATATGTTAAATTCTCGTGTCACAGTGTTTGTAGCCAAACCCCTCCGAAACGACTAGACCAAATCTTATGAAATTTTGTGCGTATATTCAGTATGTCTGAGAATAGGACGCAAACTGTTTTTCATTCCGATACTGTAATTAGTTAAAAAGATAATATCTAAAAACCTTAAAACGCCTAATTGTCTTCATCCTGCGTGTTGTTTTTCCCGCCTAGCGTCGTGAATGAACAGAGGGGGGACATTTTTCGGTACTCTCGACGATATTTAAACAGCCATCTGATTTTTGTTTTTTAAATCAGACAAAAAATAATTACAGAATCGGAAAGATAATTTTTTTCGCCACGATACGGTATAATTTTCTTTGCAAAATAATGATATTTTCTATTTTTTACAATTTTTTTAAAATCGAGTTAAAACTGATGCGTTTTTATGAAAATTTGTTTCTAAATCGTTGCGTATGAATTTATTTTCGTGTTATTAAAACGATATTTTTTACCAAATAATTTCATGCTTTTTTCTTTTTGAATCAGTCATTTAAAAATAAAATGCCAAAAACTTTTTTTCTACGATATTTTAAAAAATACTCAAAATTTTAACTTAACATTAAATAACTTCGTCATTTATTAAATTATCATACAAAACCTTTTTTACGTCTGTAGAATAATATTATACAACTTTTATGTGAAGATTGAAAAAAATTGCTTAAAAATTACGGATTTAAAAATTTTTTTGTTGATTTTTGTAAAATACCGTTTTTTGCGAAAAATAACTTAAACAGTCTTTTTTGTACATTTTTATTTAAAAGTACTTTATTTTTGAAATTAATGTGCGAAATTTCAAAACGTGAAAGTTAAGCCCTTAAAAAAATGAAAATTAAAAAAAAAATTCTCAATTCTCAATTGCGTGTTAAGGTCAAGGTAAAAATTCTCAATTGCGCATCAAAGTCATTCACTTTGCGTTAGCTTTCTGTTTGGAAGAAGGGAAAAGTTGAGGTAGTTGTGAGTCTTTCGCTGTGAGTAAAAAGGGGAATTCCCTCATAACATTGCTAATTGGGGCGGGACGCTTATTCATATAACGCATCACAACCGATAGTATTTTTTATTCTTAAAGATTAATTTATTGAAGAACAGTGAAATATAAGAAAAATATATCATAGAAAAATATAAGGAAATATTCTGAAATATATTTTTATCACATAGTATTATTTTTTTTTTGAATTTTATACTGTGAATGTGTAAATAAAGGCTTTTTACCTTTTTTTGTAACTTTTTTTAATCAAACACTAAAAAAGCCACAATAAAGAAATAAACGGTCGTTTCAATAGGTAACGGTAAGAATGTTTGCATTAATTATATTTGTGAAAAATTTAATCGCGTTTTTACTCCGTTATCATTATTTTAAATAAGTTTATTTGCAATATATTCAAATGTGTTGCTTTAAATAAATATTTTTAAAAATAAAGTAGTATTGTGGCCTGTAAATCATTAATCGAAATTTTTCAATTGTTATGTATGGATTTCTTATAATTATGATAAGTAAACCATCTGAACTAAAAAAGTTCATACTTTGCTCTTTTGAAATCAGTGATTTAATAAATTTATAAATACCAAACATCATTTATTTCGTCACGATTTGGATTTTTCCCCTTCAAAACAATAATACTTTGCCTATTTTATGATTCCTTCTAAAATGAATAAATATCAATGCATTTAAATGAAAATGATTTTTAAAAAGTTCATTGATTATTTAGAATCAGTGATTTAAAGAATAAAATACCGAAAACTATCTTTTTTTTAAGAATTAAAAAAAAATCCTTTTTTACAAAACAATGATATTTTGCATATTTTATGATTTTTTTCTAAAATGAATCAATATCAGTGTCGAACATTTAAAAAAATCCACAATTTTACTTCAAAATTTAAAATAGTAGGGAAATTTCGTAATTGAAAATGTTAAACGAGAAAGCCATGACACACACTAACGGGCCATGTACTCACATCGTACGCGTCACACCCACACAAAAGTGCTGGCGTCAGAAATAAAGGAGGAAATTAACATGGGGATTAAGTTATACCCACGGTAAAAAGCCCGCGCAATGCCGGGCCATGCAGCTAGTAATTATATAAAAATATAATAAACCTTTTTTAAATAAATTTATTTTTAGGTAAAAATAATTAAAAGAATTGATTAGAAATAAGCTGATCGCTCGCGCGACTCGAAAGCTATCCAGCCTCTAGGTAAGCAGATACCATTCCACCTAAGCAACTGAGTCGCTCTAGGTATCTAAAATTTTTTTTATAAATAATAGGGATGACGAACCTTTATGTGGATCAACCTACTTTCTTTTTCAAAAGAATTATGTAATGAGGTATAGCCGTGCCATCAAATAATTTTGACTTGTGGTTATTGGGAAAAAAATAAACCTATATAAATACTACTAACAACTCCAAACTCTTTACTTACTACGAAAAACTACACATTTTTTTTTGTACTTTATAGTAGTAAATATTTTATACAGGTAATTTAAATTATATAAAGTAACAGTATGTGAGCTGTTGCAGATTAGACAAAAAATAACTTATACACTATCTGGCCAAACGTATCCGGACACCTCTTAAAAAAGTGGTTCTGGCGAGTGACGCAATTTGATACGCAATTGAAAGCTATAAAAGTGTTGGTAGTGGTTTGTCAGATAGTATTTATGCGTTCGTGAGGCAATGAGTAAGTCAAAGGAGCTTAGTGAGTTTGATCGTAGCAGTATTGTGAGATGCCACCTTTGTGGGAAATCAGTTCGTGAGATTGCAGACATTCTACAGAAGCCTAAATACACTGTGAGTGATGTAATTGTGAAGGGCAAACGTCAAGGCAGAGTGAAACGGCAGAAAAACGAACCGGTAGGCCAAAATTACTTGGTGAACGCAGTCGCAGAACTCTGAAAAGGGTAGTGAAACCAAATCGCAAGTCCTCGATGGTGGAAATTTCTCAGGAGTTCAAAAGTTCATGAGGAATTAGTGTTAGCAGCAGGAATGTCCGTCGAGAGTTAAAAAACTTGGGATTCCATAGTCATGCATCCACTCACAAGCCAAACATCACTCAACAGAATGCGAAGCATCAATTGCAATGGTGTAAAGCTCACCGTCATTGAACTGTGGACATGTGGAAAACTGTTCTGTGAAGTGATTTATCTCGCTTTACAGTCTGGCAGTAGGATGGATGCGTCTGGGTTTGGCGGATGCCCGGCGAACTTTTCTTTAGTGACTGCATTGCGCCGACTGTTAAGTTTGGTGGTGGAAGCATAATGGTGTGGGTGTGTTTCTCTTGGTTTGGCCTGGGTCCGTTAGTTCCTGTGATTGGAAACATGAACACTGAGGATGTATGTAGACATTCTGGACAATGCTGCATTCCCAACTCTATGGCAATATTTGGGGGAAGGTCCGTTTCTCTTCCAGCAGGATAACTGCTCCATTCACACATCGAGGCTTGCACAGACGTGGTTTGACGAAATGGGTGTTCAAAAACTGGACTGACCTTCTCAGAGCCCCAATCTAAATCCCATAGAACACCTTTGGGATGATTTAGAGCGCAGATTACGTAGCCAGCCAAATCGATCCTCCTCACTGCAAGCACTCACTTCAGCTGTGATGGACGCCTGGAAGGCAATTCCTATGGTCACCTATCAAAAATTGGTGGAAAGTCTTCCCAAGCGTGTGCAGGCTGTCATCCACGTAAAAGGGGGACCAACATCATATTAATATGTGCCTCAGGACGCTCTAAGTCCATATTACTGGGTGTCCGGATACTTTTGCCCCCCCCCAGATAGTGTATTAGGATCGTAAGATGTTACATTTAGGAGAATGCATGATGAATTGGAGTCACCTGCCAAATGGTTTCTAAGCGACTCTTTAATGTTATTCATCTATGAAAATAAAGACTCACAGGTGTAGGTAGATGGAAATATGGTTAAAATAATTTATGGTCCAGCTTCTTCAACCAGTTATATTTGTCTGGAAACGAGTTCAATGCTTCCAAGTTTTCATGACCAGCCTTTTTACTTATATTGCTTTTTAATACCTTTGTTTCAATTAATTCCAACTTTCTCCGTTTTTTAACAATTTTTTTTATCCATATTGAATTAGACTGGAAATCAATCAGTTGTATTTCAAAATTTCAATTTCCAACCAATCGAATTGGGACAAGTTCAGTTTATTAAATGAAGTCACATCAAAATACGTAAGCAAACTGAATGTTTCCGATAATTTTTAGAACCGAGAAATTCTCGTTGAAAACTTGGAAAATTCACTCAAGTTTGTTCGAAATACTTCATGTTCAACTTTGTTACTTTGAATTAAAATGCAAACCGTTTTAATCGGTAGCGTGCCCAAAAGATTGTGTCGCGTGACATCAATGGCACGAGCATCAATGGCAAGTCTTTGAGTCTGCGTCGCATTGGATGTTCTCTCTGGACGAGTTGTGAACTAGATATATTGGTCATTATTTGCTGTGATAGAACGTACACGACATTGTCCTGGCCAACGTCGATCATAACCTGACTCTTGGTTTTGATTCTAGTCGTTCAATGGCACTTCTT
>BMAO01028675.1:25000-39209 GCA_019973975.1 Trichonephila clavata
TTAATTAGCTCTAATTCATAAACTATTATATTTTAAGAATGTAAAAGAAGTCTCTATAGCTTTTTGTTTAGATCTTTTCTGCATATTTCTCTCATTAATCAAGTTCTGCATCAAATAAACTTTTTCTTCATTTGCTGAAACACGCTTTTCAGGAATGATTAAAGAGAGTATGAATTATTCAATAGGTGCCAGATATAACTTTTCTACTTTCATGGATATTTCACGATACTAGTTCTTTGTGTACATTTAACGGAACAAAATAGAGTTAATGAGTGTTTTCACATCAGTATCTTTAAAGTTTCTAAATTTCGAATTGTGGCACTTATGTAAGCCGTTTACCATCGTTTGATTAAATTTCATGATTTTATTATCTACTGCAATTGATTCGATTACTAAATTTATTGGTGAATGTATAGAATGCCTAGGCATTCTATACAATGCCGGACGTTTTTAGGCAAAGTATGAAATATGAGATTTATTACATACTTTGCCTAGGCATTTTACAGAATGCCTAGGCATTCTATAGAATGCCTAAAGCTATTTAGGCAAAGTATGAAAAAGGTTATGTTAAGGATATTATATCAATGACTTATATTCCTAAAAGTACAAATGTTATATTCTCTGACAAAATAATGAGACTGCCATTTAAAAAAATTATTTAAAATACGTAAAGGAAAATTAAAAAGTTGTACCAAACAAAATTTTTCTTGCTTGTTAAGGAAAACAAAATCTAAATAATTAAAAATGAATGTGTGTGTGTGTCTGTGAGCTCTCATGTCTTCCTAAACCGCTCATCCGGTTGATTGCATTGAAACTTTGGGAAATGGTTGGACGCATGCCCGCGAAGATTTCTAAGTCAGTTAAATTGACTCCTAAGAAGGGGCAATACACCTAAGGGATGTTAGGAATAAACAATCCCTTTTTTGAGCTATTAGACCTTCAAACTTGAAACTTGGTAGGCATGTTTCTTTCAAGGATTAGAGGTCCACTAAGAAGGGAGGTTTGGCAAAAAATGAATCCTTAGGGTCGTTGAGGGAATTAAGCGGTGTTACAGATAAGTACACCCGTTTTTGAACTATTGAACCTACAAATTTGAAATTTGTTAGGCCTTTTACGTTTATGAAGTTAAGATTCACTACACAAGGGTTTTTACAAAGCTCTTAATTTAAATAACTTACAATTTTGCTCTTAAGTGACGTCATATATAAATATTTCCGTTTTTAAACTATAAGACCTACATGCTAGAAATTTGATAGGCCCGTTCCTTTCATGGAGTAGAGATCCGCTATAAAAAGTGTTTTGAAAATCGATCCGAAAAGTCGTTGGGAGGCTTAAGGGTGTAATAGATAAATATTTCCGTTTTTAAACTATAAGACCTACATGCTAGAAATTTGATAGGCCCGTTCCTTTCATGGAGTAGAGATCCGCTATAAAAAGTGTTTTGAAAATCGATCCGAAAAGTCGTTAAGAGGGCTTAAGGGGCGTTATAGATAAATATTACCGTTTTTGAACTTTTAGACGAACAGACTTCAAATTTTGTTGGCATGTTTTGTTTAGTTGAATATAGATCCATTGAGAACAAATTTTACGGAAATTGACTCCTATTGGAGGGAAAGGAAGTCAGTAGATTTTTCTAGAATAAATGAAGCTTGATAAACGTCCGCATCAACATTATTTTGTAGGAAAAAGTTGTAAAGTTTGTTCAGAGTATATATATATATACTTTAGCATCTGTCAGAGTTATAGAAGTTAATGTTACTGGGGATACAAGTGGCCGTGGTAGCCAAGGTATCGGATCATGGCAGACATGCCATGAGTTAGAGCCAAGTACCACTAAAGACCCACCGTGCAGGGGAACGATGCATGTTAAATCTGTCGAGAGCTCAAACATCCTTCCATTGGTGTGGTGTGGTAGTTAGAAGAGGGAGGGGACGCCGGCTCAGGTGTGCTCCTCGTCACTTGAACACGGTTCAAAATTACGAGGTCTGTCGTCGAAAGCCCTCGTGTAGCTGTGAAGAGCGCAACGTTAATATTCACTCACTCACTCACAGGGGAGAAAAGCAGAGACAATACAACAAAAAACATGTAAGTTCCAACCTGTTTGCTACAGGACTCTACATAATAGTGAGTGTTTGGATTGTCGAGAGTTTTATTAGATCACTTCGAATTATTGCGTGTTGTATTCTGGCTAGCCACAGATTTTACTTCGAAATATTGAGTGTACCAAAACGTACTCAGTTCGAATAATCAAGAGTTTTTCTAGGGACTAAGCATATACTTTGAATTAGCGAGAGTCGAATGTATATATGTATATACATAAATACACACCCACTCATAACCCCATATATATAAATATATATATAAATGATTGATGTCTAAGTCGTAGCATTATGCGTTCGATTAAATGGAAAAAGATTCTTATAACTCTTCCCTCAGGAACTCTGAATAATAATTTCTAAATTTGATGCAGAGTTACGCACTCGTTACTTCCTTCCCTAAAATGGATTTCCGCAAAACTTATTTTTAGTGGATCTCTACACAGCAAAATAAACATGATTGCCAAATTTCAAACCTAATAGTTCGAGAAAATTTTTTTTTATCAATAATTCCCATAACCTTCTTTGAGACTCGATTTTTGGAAGTCCCGTTCTTAGGGGAATTAAAGTAAAAGAAGAAACATGCATTCTAAATTTCATTATTGTAGGTGTAGTTGTTCGAAAACGGGACATTTTTTTCTTTTTATATAGCCCAATAACTTCCCTATCCTTACAGACGTCGATTTCCGTAGAGTCCATTCCTTGTGGATCACTATTCAATAAAGGGAACATTCATAAATAATTTCAAGTACACGGGTCTAACAATTCAAAAACAGGAATTCTTTTTTTTCTATAACTCCCCTTAACCCTTCCTAACTCCCCTTAGGGACCGACTTTCCCCAAACCCGGTCTTTAACGAACTCTATTCCATGAAAGGTAAATGCCTACCAATTTTATGTCGGTAGGTCTAATAGTTCAAATACGGGCAAGCTTATATGTAATACTCTTTAACACTAGAACGTCCGGGATTTTGATTACCCTTAAACGTCCACCAGTGTCGTTTTGCGACACACCTGATATAAAATATATAAAATCATTGTAATAAATAAATAATTGTAGGATTATTGTTCTTTAGGATTCAGTTTTAAGCCTTTTTAATATTATTTATGAGTAGGGTCATTATCTATGTAGGATATCCCTTGGAACTTTCTTTGTAAAAGGTTAGATCATATATATCCCTTTGCAGAGGACGACAATTTTAGTCAAAACAGCATTCCACATCAACGCCATCTAGCGTGCTTATTAAAACACCGACATCAACCCTTTTTGGCAGAGGCCCACTAACACTCGACAACGAAGCAGCGTTTTCGCGCATCCGCACCCGTTAGCTAAAACTAGGCGCTGAGTTACCATCGCACCGCATAATGAGTTTTATTTAATCTCTAACGTCCTTCTAGAGGGGATAATCTAACATTCCTACATTTTTAAATGTTTGCATGTTCTAATTTCTATTCTGTAAATATTCCCCCTGAAAATACTCTCCTATAACTCATAATAAATTATTTAATTTGGAACAAGTTTATTTCTTTAAATTATGTTGTCTATTTTTTCAAAGTTGACCATACATAGTAAAAACCCCTAGTCTTCCCGCCAAACAAAAACCCCGCTATCTCAAGAAACTAACTTTTTTGGAAGATTTCGGTTAGATTCCCACATCTATATAAGCCAGTAACAGCCTCCGGATTGAGGTGATCACTTTGGTCTAGTGGTATGTTGCTTAAATGCGAAACCAAAGGTACCGGACTCTGTCCTCCAGATGCGTGCCACTTCACATGTAATTATCATATATTATGAACTTTTATATCATAAAAAGCTGACGTCGATATTATGTTTCTCGAAGTGTTTGGACCACTGCTGAGTCGCAAATCTTCCAGGAACATTACTATTAAGGAGTATCCGTTCCATGCCATCCCTAGCGACATATATATCAGGATTTAAAGGAACATTATGCATTACATCTGCACTTTCATCAGGTTCTTTGCAATCACTTTCACTCCTTATATCTTTATCGGAAGCTAAATTAGAGCAAGACAGCTCACCACTATCAGATTCATTTTCAGAAAGCTCTCACAACAAGTTGGCTATTTTATCAGGGTATAGACCTTTTCTACGAGTCATTGTTTTAGTGTGTCTGCTTTGCACAAGGGTTCTAAAATCGAATGAATTATTTTCATGAGCAGATAAGCAAATGTTATGCTACGAGCCACTTAGACACAACGATTTTAGTGCAGCTGACTCATTTCCACTGTGAGCCCAATAACATTGCATTCAAGGTCAAATAAATGTGTAATGTTGCTTTCGAAAGTTTGTTTTACTAATGGTATCTGCTTAGTGAACTATCTTTTTTTGAACGCCAGCTATTTATAATGATAAATTGAATTGGTTTTGAAACGACAGCAGATGTGTTTAAGTGTGTAAAATCTCTACTAATTATACTAAAACCACAAAACTTTTTCTGTGTAATGACCATGAAAAATGATTAAAAGTCATTAAAAAGTTTCAAATTCCCGGCAAAAGAAAAAACTAAACAGGCTCCGGTGACCAGTCGACACCGACGGACGTACTAGAGTACATGGGGGGTTTTGCTAAAACCCCGTAACGATACCTGGGGTTTTTCATAAAAAAAACCACTTTTGTATCGGATATCAACTCCATGAAAGGAACATTACTAGGAAATTTCAAGTCTGTACATCTAATGGTTTAAAAACGGAAATAAGTGTCTATAACGCCCCTTAATTTCCCGTAATGCTCCTTGCGGGTCGATTTTCACAAAGCACCTTTTGTAGCGGATCACTACTCCTTGAAAGGAACGTGCCAGGAAAGTTTCAAGTATGTGTTCACAACCTAATCATACATCTTGTTAATAAAAAATATGTAATAACTTTAGAAACAATGAAATGAAGAAATTCGAATTTTATTAGGAGTTTCTTCTAATCCATTATTACATTTCTGTCTCCTGTTTCTTAAGACATTCCTTGGATCTTTTCTGCGGTTAAAATAAAGAAACGCATTGCGTGAAAGTTTTTTTAACGAAAAATTATTTTGTGTATTATCATTTTAATTGAAAGAGTCGTGAAATATGATGATACCATTGCTTATGTGTGTGTATTGCATATGGGTCCTTCTAAATACATTCAAAGTCTCAGATATAAAACACAATTATATATTTTATAAATAAAATAGGGATCACTAATAGTTTTAACTTAAATTAATTATTGATCGACGATGTATACATTAGCAATCCTTCGAAATGATTTAAATGAGCTAACTATTTATTAGTCTAGAAAACTTTTCATAAAGTTAAATCAGAAGAGAAATATTAACTGATTATAAGTGCTTTCAACTAACAACATGTATCATTTATAACTTTTTTGAAACGAATGTATCTTATTCAGTCTTTCTATATTAACCCGTTAACGCCCAAATTATTTTAAAACCGAAATTTTTGAAAAATATTTTTAAATTACATTTCATATATCATAAATAGAGTAATTATGAAGTTGTATCCATTTTCCGTAATTAGCAGCTGAGATAATAGGTGATCTATAAATAGATCGCTGGGCGCTTATGGTAGTAAAAGACCAAGTAACTTTCCTGTGGTTTTATATATAAAAAAATTACACATTTTGGGGGGTTGGAATGTATCTTTTGTGAATTTAAAAACAAATAATGGGATTTAAAAGAGAAAGTTATTTTACTGATCTAAACTTACTTAGGTACAATTTTATACAGCCAATTTGTAAAAGTTAAGTGTGATATAATGGAAAACATTTCAGACAAAGGGTTACATTACATTTTGTACAAATGTAAGAAGTCTACCCTTACATTTTTGAAACTGGCATCTTCTTTGGTTTTGTCTTTTTCCTATAACATGTTCTTTTCTATCTAAACGCACAGAGTCCATTATGTTTGATCTTGATGACATCATTTGAGGTCTTCCAATGCCTTTTTTAGAATTAGTTCCCCGTTTGAGGTACGCAACGGCGATATATCTTCGGATGTCTTTTATACTTTTTATATTTCTTCCGTGGGTACACAAATTTCTACATTACCTGACAGATCTTTTACCGATGGAGTAGTCATTTCATCATCATCAAAATACTCTTCGTCACTTAACTCATCCACATTAGGCGGTAAAACAATTATATCAGACTCTATTTCCTTAGAAAACATATATTCTAACGCTTCTTCGGCGGTGCGAAACACTTTACACCGAGACATTCTGGAAGGGAAAAAATGATATTAGTTACCACTAACGCTCAGCGATCTATTTATAGATCAGTATGTTTAAACTTGCAGTTTAATAATAAAAACCAGTTATTTTTCTAATATAAATAGGCCAGAATAATTAAAGAGGTATTAAAAATGTAAAACTCATGAAAAAAGTATAACTTACTTTAAATTTTTTTCTATTGGATACAAAATCGAAAGCTGCACTTTGAAGCTTGAAAATAGTGAACATCAGATGCTATATATATATATATATATATATATATATATATATATATATATAGCTGCTGGACTGCTGAGGGAAAGAATGTTTCAAATCTCGTTTGGGGGTGTGGCCACACGTGTAAGGAAACCAGCCTATGACAATACGAAGTGATTAAAAGATATCGTTTTCATTGGGAGTTCTGAGTGGGAGGTGATCTATAAATAGATCACTGGGTGGTAACGGAATATACTGGAAATAAGACACGCAAACACATTTCAAAATCACGGAATCTTAACTTTTCCTTTTATTGAAGTCTTATTATATATATATATATATATATGTAATAATCCCCATTAATTATTCTTAATAACTTTTAATTACCTTTGGTCCATCCCTTTAGGACCAACGTTTTAGTAATAAGTTAATCCGCCGCCTAACGAGAGTATTTTTAAACTACATCCATCCACCTACACGGATCACGTGATTTAAGCTGCCTATATATACCGAGACTCCTGGAGACCGCGCCCTCTTTCGCTTCTGCTTTGTGTTTCAACATGTAGTCGGCTGCATTGTGTTTTTGTGTGCTTCTATTGTGACGTCCCTGTATTGTCTTACGTGTTCAAGATGTATAATAAACAGATTCAATTAATCTCAAGACTACTTCTTCAGCATCAGTTTAAAGAATCCATTCCAACGAACATCGTCTTATTATAATAGTCGCCAGGATGGTTAGTTCTACGCGGGAAAGAAATTACTTGCCACGCCCTGACGGGATTACAACAAGAACAACGTTCAACATGCGGTGATTCCCCGTTTTCATACTCCGTCTACAGAAAATATTTCCCATTTGAGTTTCGTCTGAAAATCTTAATGTTCATAATCTGCAATAATATGCACCAGAAAGAAAAAAATCTGTGGATTTGCTCATTCATCATAAATATGTGAAAAAGAAGGGGGGGGGGAATCATTTTCAATCTATATTTTCAAAGTGCGCTAGATTGTGAAAAAAGAAAACGTTTTTATCTTCAATGTGTTGAAAGCCAGATTTGATTATATTTCCTTTTAAGTGCGACAAGTATTTGTTTTGAAACGTAAAGGTTAAATGATGCGCTCAGCGATTTTTGATTAGTGTGTTTGAAGATTTCATCAATACAATAAACCGTGCATTTTTCTTCTGACATTTGAAATTATCTGGGAGTTTTAAATTGATTATATATTTTTCCTCATTCGTTATTAATAATTTATTTTAAAGTGTTTAAGAAAGATTTTGTGATTAGTATGCGTAATAATTTGAAAGCAAATTTAATAATCTATTTTGATTCGAAATCTTGAAATGATTTTAATTTATGGTTTAGATATTTTGAAAATATTTAAGTTTTAAAGTTTTCCATATGAAATGGTGTATTATGGGTAGTGGTACCAATATAATTTTTTTTCATTTAAAGCCTGGTCTTACCCACCATTTTTTTATTATAAGCCGGGTCTTACCCCGCAATTTTTTTTATGTGTCTGGTTTTACCCCAGAGTTTCTTTCCATATTATGGGTCATACCCCCATCGTTTATTTTTTTAAAATTATTCTTTGGTCCCTACCACCATTGTACTGTTTTTTGGTTTATTCTAATGTTTTTTTCAATATTGTGTAACAAATTTTTATTTTTCGATTGCATTTAAATTAATTGATTGGGCAGTGAACTCCACGTAAATATTATTGTGAATGTTGTTATAAACTTACCTGTTGCCACTCATTTATATTTCACACTTCCTGTTGTCTTTTCTAATTATGTAACTTGTTATTCAGCTAGCGGTACTGGCAACAGAGAGGTTTTGTTTTTGTAGAATTTCATCCATGTTTCGTTTTTTGATATTGCTCCTGTACATAAGGTAAATAAAATAGTTATAAGAAAAGATCGTCTTCAGTCATAATAAAGTGGCGTCCGGCGACAGGACAGAATTCTGCTTTCGAAGATTTCTGAACTATAAAATGTACAGGTACGAATAATTTAAATTACTGTTTATGAGTTACGATATGAAGTTTACGAAAGTGATTTAAGTTTCAGAAAATATATTCACTTTACGTTCTTCTTTATAAACAGACATTAAGAATTTATTACGAATTATTTTAAGAAACTATTTTAAGTTTCATGTGAATATGGATGCTTTGAAAACAAAACGAAAGTCGTTAAGAACTTCATTTACGACTACGGCGAACAAGTTGAAGGAATGTTTGGCGAAGAAAGAAGACGCCAAGGATGGCGATAAGTTGCGCGCAGTCAAGTCTCAGTTACAAGATAAATTCTTACGTTTAGATGAGATTCAGAATAAAATTTCGTCGTTACTTCTAGAAAACAATGAAACTGCTGCCGAATACGAAAGTGATTTTCAGGCGGCCGAGGATTATAGAGATAATTTTCTTGAGCTTAAATCCAAGATAGAAACGCTATTAAATAAAGATTTCGGATCTTTTTTGGAAAGTCCTCCAGAGCTTGATGTGGTAAAATTAAAATTACCTAAATTTGAATTAAAGATGTTTTCTGGTGATCCTAAGGAATATTTGACATTTTGGAGTATATTTTCAAAAATTCATGACTCAGAGGAACTGACTGCTATAGACAAATTCCAATATTTATACCAGTCTATGGTGCCTGATTCGAGAGCTGCTAGATTGATTTCCAGTTTCCCAATAACAACTGAAAATTATCCAAAGGCCGTCGAACAGTTGAAATTAAGATTTGGCCGAGAAGATCTCTTAGTGCAAATATATGTCCGCGATCTCCTTTCACTCGTTCTGAAAAATGCTACGACTGGAAAGAATGCCCCTGATTTAGCCACCCTCTACGATATGCTAGAAACAAAATTAAGAGCATTGGAAAGCTTAGGCCGCAC
This sequence comes from Trichonephila clavata, assembly GCA_019973975.1. NCBI lineage: Eukaryota > Metazoa > Arthropoda > Arachnida > Araneae > Nephilidae > Trichonephila > Trichonephila clavata. The sequence continues at coordinate 34,417 of BMAO01028675.1, forward strand.
AAAAGAAAAATTTGCCGACTTTCTAGAGCCATTGGTGGAGTCATGTTTGCCAGAAAATGTTCTGCGAGCGTGGGAAAGGAGTAGAATTTCAGAAAGTACTGATGATGCTACAAGTCAGAGATCCCTGGGAAAACTTATGTGCTTTTTACGCCATGAAGTCGAATCAGAAGAAATGATACGTTTAGCTCGTGAAGGATTCGGTAAAGATAGGGGAGGTGGTGCTATACGAAAAGATTGTCAGAAATCGGTCCATAAAGATGAACCCACTGCGGCTACGTTAATTTCAAGTACAACTGGTGCAAAACTTAATTGTATTTTCTGTGACCGCCCTCATTTAAGTCAAGACTGTCAAAAGTTATTTGATATGAGCTATGAGGACAGGAAAGCGCAAGTTATAAGGAAAAGATGCTGTCTCGTTTGCCTTAAGGTTGGACATTTAGCAAAAAGGTGTCATAGTAGTGTGAGATGCTTAATTTGCAAACGGAGACATTATCCATTACTTTGCCCAGATTTACGCAAGGGAAAGGAAAGTAATTTTTCGCCTAAGGACAGAACAGCCGATAATGAGCAGAGATCTACAGAAACATTGCTAACAAATCTTCCCTCTGAACATGAAATATATCTCAAAACTATTATGATCAGACTACGAAATAGAGACAAGGAAGTGTGTGCTCGAGCATTGTTGGATGATGGATCTCAGCGGTCCTATATAGAAAAGAATTTAGCTGCAGAACTATTCCTTTCTCCATCTGGAAGAGAGATATTTTCTCAAGGACTGTTTGGCGGAGGAATTTCCCCTGCTTCTGAGCATAAGAGATACATGGTAAACGTAGAAAGCTTAAATCGCAAATATTCAACTCCATTGTCTCTTCTCGAGCAACAAAAGATATGCTCAACCCTGCCTAGAATACATGACAGGAAATTGCTTTCTGAGCTTTCTTCCCGAGGAATAAAACTTACAGATGTTGGAAGAGATTCACCACCTATACGAGTTCTTCTGGGAGCTGATATACTTGGAAGCATTTTGACTGGCAGAATAGAGGTATTATCTTCAGGAGTATCTGCAGTTGAGACCTTGCTGGGTTGGACAATTTTAGGACTGGGAAAGAAAAAGGAAGTTGTTAACCTAGTCACATTAAGCTTACAAAATATGGACGTGCCTAAAATGTGGGACTTGGAAGTTTTGGGCATTACAGATCCCATAGAGAAGGAAAATGAAAGCCTTCTTGAAGAAGAAACTTTGACCCATTTTAAGGAAACAATTAGGCTCTGTGAAGATCAAAGATATGAAGTGGCTTTACCATGGCTAGCTGGACATCCTGCTCTATGTGATAAATACGACGCAGCAGAATCCAGACTTCGTACAGCAACTAAGCGTTTGATAAACGAAAATTACCTTGAAGCCTACGATAATGTATTTAAACAGTGGGAGTCAGAAGGTATTATAGAAGCTGTCGCATTAGATCAGCCTGCCAAGGAAGTCCATTACCTACCTCACAGACCTGTCATTAAGCCCTCAAGCAATACCACGAAGGTTCGCCCAGTTTTCGACGCTTCGTTCAAGAAACCGGGATATGCCTCTTTGAATGAATGCTTAAGTGTGGGCCCAAGTCTTATACATAAAATACTGCCTTTACTATTAAGATTCCGTTCTGGTGCCATAGGTGTAATTGCAGATGTGAAACAGGCATTTCTACAGATACGTTTGAGAACTGAAGATAGAGATGTCTTAAGATTTTTATGGTGGGAGAACACTGAATGCTCGAAAATAAGAATTTATCGTCATTGTCGAGTAGTCTTCGGCGTTTCCTCCAGCCCTTTTCTGCTGAATGCCACTATAAGTTACCATCTAGAACAAGAAAAATTCCAAACAGGGAGCCTCAGGAAGACAATTGGTCATTTAAAAGAAGGATTTTACGTGGACAATTTAGTTACGAGTGTTAATGACGTTACAGAACTGGAACAACTGAAATCGCAATCCATAGAAATAATGAAAGAAGGCGCATTTGAATTGCGCTGTTGGGCTTCTAATGACTCTAAGGAAGATCAAGATAAACAAATGGTACTTGGCCTGAGTTGGGATGTAATCAGCGACGAACTCTCTTGCAAGTTACCGTCAAATATAGATTGCACCCAAGGAAAGCCAGTTACAAAAAGGGTACTGCTATCTGTGATCAACAGTGTATACGATCCGATTGGCTTTACGGCTCCAGCTTTATTGTTACCAAAATTGCTTATGCAAGAAGCTTGGAGAGGAAAAATAGGCTGGGATGAGGTGTTGCCTGTAGAACTTGAACATAAATATAGACTTTGGGAGAGAACCATGCATTTCATGTCTAAATGTGCAATATCTCGACGATTGTTTGCTGAAAATTACGATGATTTCACGGTGCACATCTTCACGGATGCTTCTGCCTACGCTTACGCTGCATGTGCCTTTCTACGATGTGAATTCAAAGGACAGGTGACTGTCAAACTCATGGCAGCTAAAGCTCGACTTGCTCCAATGAAAAAATCCACAATCCCAAGACTTGAATTGTTGGAGCAACTCTAGGCGCTCGATTAGCAGAAACTGTGGATTCTATCCTACGAACTACTTCTAAAACCTATTTTTGGTGCGATTCAATGGTGGTTTTAAGCTGGATTAAGAAAAAGGAGCCATGGAACACATTCGTTGGAAATCGAGTGAAGGAAATCAGGGATTTGACCAATATAGATGACTGGAGACATGTACCTGGAGAAGTCAACCCTGCTGATCTAGCTACCCGATGCTGTGATTGGTCAGACCTCCTGCAAAGCAAATGGTGGGAGGGTCCCGGCTGGCTGTATAACGATGAAGAATCTTGCCATGTTCTGAGGTATCGGAGACTCCGGATGAAGCATTTCTAGAGCGGCGTAAGACAGTTGTGACAAATGTAGCCACAGAAAACGAAGTTAGATTTGGAGATAGATTCCTGTACTTTTCTAGCTATAGGAAGATTCTCCGAATGACTGCTTATGTTCTCAGATTCTGCAACAATATTAAGAGAAACTCTCCTAAATTAGTTAATTCACTTTCATGTGAAGAGATTCAAAAGGCAGAGGAGACTCTAATAAAAATCATGCAATCAGAATGGCCCTCTGAAATACGTGAGAAGTATAAGGATACGATACAGTTTTACGAGGAAAGGGCATCCTGAAAGTTCAAACGAGACTGATTCTCAGTCAAGACCCAGAGGACTTTACGCATCCTACAGTTTTACCAGACCATCCTCTTCTAGAAAGACTGGTTTTGCATACTCATAGATCCTTAATGCACGCTGGAGTGTTAACGACCTTAGCACAATTAAGAGAAAAATTCTGGATTCCCAAAGGTCGGAGAGTTGTAAGAGCAATTTTACGACAATGTATAAAATGCAAAAGGTTGACAGCTGGCAAAGTTAACCCAGATCCAGCTCCTTTACCTCCCGACAGAATACACAGAGTTGCAGCCTTTCAAATAACCGGCGCAGATCTGGCCGGTCCTCTTTCCTTACGTGGTGGTAGCAAAGCGTGGATAGTGCTATTCACATGCGCAGTATATCGAGCAGTTCATCTAGAACTAGTTTCATCTCTCTCCACTGAATCGTTTATGCAAGCTTTGAGGAGATTCTGGGCAAGAAGAGGAAGAGGTTCTACGCTATACACTGATAATGGTACAAACTTCGTAGGGGCGGCTAATGCTTTGAATCTTTGGACTGGGATTTCATTCAAGCCGAATGTTCTTTAATGAAAATAAAATGGTTGTTTAGCCCTCCTTCCGCCCCATGGTACGGAGGATTTTGGGAAAGGATGGTTCGCAGCATCAAAGAACTCCTCCGAAAGTGTTTGGGCAAAGCATGCGTAACATATGAAGAGATGTTGACTTTACTCTCCGATTGTGAGGCTACAATAAATGGGCGACCATTGACATATTTGTCAGACGATCCGAAGGAGCTGAAACCTCTCACGCCTGCTCATTTCATCCAAGATATTAAAGAAAGAGAAACATTTGATTTGGATCTGATTGATTCTCAGCATATGTTGAAACGAGTGCGTTATCTTCACACTTTACGATCAAATTTACGCAAACGTTTCTACAAAGAATACCTTGGAGAGTTAGTAAGAAGTCCCAAAGTAGCTTCAAGAAGAAAGATAATTTCTCCGGGTGAAATCGTCATAGTTGAATCAAAGAACCCAAACCGAATGAATTGGCCTTTGGCGCAAGTGATCGAATTGTTTCCAGGCAAGGACGGCGTGGAGCGTGTGGCTAAATTACGACTAGCCAGTGGTGAGATCATACGACCGCTTCAACGAATTTATCCTTTGGAGCTCAGCGCTAGTGACCATCTCATCGAGGACCACCATGGAACTGATATAGCTGCTCAGAACCCAGGCCCTACTGCAACTGATGTTCTCAAGGAAGGAAAGAAATCTCGATGGGGCCGTCCATTAATTCCTGTTAAAAGACTGAATTTGTGAACTGTTAATAATTTTACTTTGTAATGTCATATATAAGGTTTTGAGTTTGTAAGGTAAGTGTGTAATAATTTGTTTATGTTTTGTATTGCTCTAAAGTGTTTGTCTGCAATACAAAAGGTGGAGAATGTTGCCACTCATTTATATTTCACACTTCCTGTTGTCTTTTCTAATTATGTAACTTGTTATTCAGCTAGCGTACTGGCAACAGAGAGGTTTTTTTTTGTAGAATTTCATCCATGTTTCGTTTTTGATATTGCTCCTGTACATAAGGTAAATAAAATAGTTATAAGAAAAGATCGTCTTCAGTCATAATA
>BMAO01028676.1:0-66454 GCA_019973975.1 Trichonephila clavata
TTTTTGAGCTGCGAAAAGTTATTACTCACATCTTTAGCCGGGAAAAATTGGAAGTCATTCAGAAACATTTTTCTGTCTCAAATATTTCTCTTCATCTCGGGCCCAACCGCAAAGACTATTAATAACTTCCTTCTTCTCCCAAACCTCTTCACCCCCCCCCCACCCCTTCTAACTCATTTGCGCCTTTTGCAGACACAAACTCTTTCCTTTCACTTCTTTTGTGTGTTTGACATCTAAGGGTTTCATAACCACATGAAGAGAGAATTCAGGCCATTTTTTTCCCTCTCTTCACTTAAAAAAACTCTACTTTAGTATAATAATTGTAAATTCATTTAGCAATCATTTTTGAAGGGGGAGGGAGAAGTCTGCTGCCTCATCAACGAGAGTCAGCTGAAACAGTAGCAAACGATGTTTCGAACGAAAATAGCTAGTAATTGGATCCCGAGGGTGTATGAGAATCGAACGAGCTGGAGCCAAACTAAATAACTGATGACTGGCATCTGATTCCTTCCCTAATTTATCAGGAGTAGGGCGCTGTTCGTAGCACCTGTTGAAGGATCCCGATGCGTGAGATAAGCATGACGGATGCTTCTGAAATCACCAGGAACGCACCATTTACTTAATAGAACGCTCCACCAATGTTTTATCCCAATGAGTTTGCTCTAGCGTTCTTTTTTGCATTATGATAAGAAAAGAATTTTTTTGAAACATATACACCTCGTTGCATAATGTTCTGACGTTTGAATTCCTGGTGAAAACTTATCCATTTTGCATTTTAACCCCTTAAGTGGTCAATTTTTTTTACCCAAGATGCTTAAAAAAGGCACTTTTTTATTGTATCTAACTAAACACTATATTATATTATATAATTCCACCTTTCACCATAAAACAAAATACCGGATGAAAAGCATTTTCCGTAACAGATGGATTTAGTTTACGCAATGTTAAAAATGACTTTGGACATAAACTTACTCATTTCGCCATTTCACACAATTCGATTATTGGAAGCACATTTTTTCCACGCGAAGATATTTGTAAAGCTATGTGGCATGCCCCATGTAGTACCCAAGCCAATAAGATTGACCATTTTCTAATAGATGCCAGACATTTCTCTAACATGACTGATGTAAGAGTCTATCCTGGAGCTAATGTTGATTCTGATCACTTTTTAATAATACCCAAAATTAGATAAAGAATGTACAATGCAAAAAAAATTTAAAGGAGAAATTGATTGCGATAAGCTAAAAAATGATAAAATAAAACAAGAATACATCAAAAATGTTGAAAATTGTTTGAATCCTGGGAACAGTGAGGAAAATTTGGAAGACAAATGGAAACTCATTAAAAATAGCATATGCAATGCTGCCAACACTGTGATTGGCAAGGTCACGAGAAGTCAAACTATGTACTGGTTTGATGAAGAATGTGCTATAGCAAATGAAAAGAAGAATGCAGCATATAAATATATGATACAAGCATATACAAGCCTAGGGGTATCATAATCTCATAAGGGTGGGAAAGAAAATATTCAGAAGGAAAAGGGAGTTTTTGATGAAGCTTTATTTAAAGATGCTGAACATCTGAAATCTATTAATAAATGCAGGGTATTCTATCGAAAAAATAAAAAAATATTCGGCTTTACTTTAAACTGACTACTAACTTCTGTAAAAACATGCGTGATGAAATTCCCACAAATATTCAGGACATTTTAAAAAGATGGCATGAATATTTTGATCAACTGTTTAATGAAGGCTTTGAGAGTGATGCTCCTTCTGTTATTATAATTACAGCAATAATGTTGAAGTTGAAACTCAAACAATTGAAGAAGTTAAAGCTGCAATTGAAAACTTCAAAAATAAAAAGTCCTCTGGACATGATTTTATAGCAACAGAATTATTAAAGAATCATAAAACTACTTCATTGATGAATATTTTTGACTCAATTACTGACATCTGGAACTTTGAGACTATGCCAGCAGATTGGAATATTAACATTTTTTGTCCAATATACAAGAAAGAGGATCCTATGAATTGCAATAATTATCGTGGCATTAAGACTGCTCTCTCTCTCTCTCTCTTTCTGTGTGTGTGTTGCCAATAAAGTATTTTTAAGAATTTTATTTCTGGCTGTTGTATTACGATAATTGACAAATAGATATTTACCAATGTGACTTTCGAGCTGAAAGATCTACCAAAGACCAACTTTTTTGTTTACGGCAGATTATAGAGATAACAATATAATTTAACATTGAAACACCATCTCTTTATTGACTTCAAATCCGCTTTTGATAGTGTCAATAGAAGCAATTTGCTTAATGCAATGAATGTGACTTTAGCATTCCGTCAAAGCTCATTAAATTAACCAGACTTGAATTACAAAATACAAAGTATAAGGTAAAATTTCTTGGATCAGAAGATCTTTACATACTTAGAGGTGTTCGACGGGGAGATTCTCTCTCTTGCTTGCTCTTCAATGTTGCAATTGAGAAAGTAATTCGTGATTCAAATGTCAATAGTAGTGGACATATTTTTTTCTAAATCTGTACAACTTTTATCCAATACTGATGATATTGATTTGATTATTCGTACCCTCCCTGCTCTGAAAGGAGCATTTCTTGAATGGGTCTTGAACAAATTCATTGAATGGGTCTTGTTACAAATGAAAAAAAAAAGACTAAATATATGTTATTTTCAAAGAAGGATCCCAAATCCTTATCTTGAAATATATGCACATAAATTTGAAACAGTTAAAAATTTTACCTACTTAGGATCAATTATTACCTCTGACAGCAGAATATCTCATAAAATCTAGAATTGATCATACCTGGCAAATAAGGCTTTTTATGTACTGAGGAAGTTTAAAATTTAAATTTCTTTCAAGAAACGCAACATTTTTAATTTACAAAACTCTAATTAGACCAGTTGTGACAAATACATTTGCGACTTGGACAATAACAAAACTGGAAGAAAATCGAATGGCATCTTTTGAGAGAAAAATACTTCGAAGTACACTAGGAGGTGTAAACGAAAAAAGTATCTGGAGAAGAAGATATAATTTTGAATTATGTAGAATTTAAAACCTGAATAAATAGAATGAATTGGATGTCCCAAATATTTTGCTGATAATATATAATATAATGAATATATATATAATTATATAATAATGATATATAATGAAATATATAATTGTTTGGATAAATTGTAAGTACTGTTATGAATTTTTATATGAGCATTTAACTCCACAAATTGAAATCTGTGCCTCTTTGGTAGCTGGAAAAATGTCTAGGATATATTCCAGTACTTTCTAAGTGTTCTCTAACGTGTACCCCTATTTCTTTAAACGTTTCATACCATCGCCGTGTATTGACTTTACATCAAAACAACAATTCATCATGATGTCCATAGCAATGTCGAAATTTTCGCTGAATATCAATGGGAAAATTCGTTTCGTGAAACCAAAGCACACATTGGGCTTTTCCTTGAATCGACTCCATTTAGGCCAAAAATTATGGCCCTTACAAATGTCCCCCCCTCCCCAAGTCACTCTCGAAGAAGCACTCCTATCATCTATTTTACAAAATAGCTTTTAAACTGACCCATGCAGTGATAAGGAAATAAAATTTTTATATTAAATAGTTATTTTGTTATGAATATTTATAATCAGGGCAAGTCTTTTGGTGTACCCTGTATAGTATTACGTTATAATAGGAAAATACAAGCAATAAATTATATTGTCCGTTCTTTGTAAATTCTCACTTGTTATGTTTAACATTACAAATATAATACATATCTAATTATATGGATAGCATCCTTATATTGTGTAGATGGGTATCTAATGTATTTGTATGTTTAAATAAATATTTTAAAAGTTATATAATCAAAAAAATTAGATGAAGGTTTCATTGTAATTATGGGACAAATTTGAAGGTGATTAAAAGATATTCCAGAGAAAAAAACTACTAAGGAGGATTTCTGTTTTGAAAAATAATTTTTTAGAAGAGGTTATCCATATTTAAATTTATTATTTTTATTAATTGATGGTTATGTATTTATCTATCTATCTATGTATATATATATATATATAGGCAGTGATAAAAAAAGCTTTCATTTGCTTTCAGCTTTAAATGGAATTTTATTAAGTTATCTAACGGGAAATTTACTTAATCTTTTTCCAGTTTGAATTTTGGCAACGCTTAGGAAAATTCTTGGTAACATTTCATGTCACAGAAGAAATCTAAAAAGATATGGTAACTCTTCTTTTAAGAAAAGTTAAATATTTTAAAACATGTAAAAATTTAGAACGAAAGTGTTTGTTTTGCTCTACATGCTCGAAGTAGATTGAAATATGTGCTTCTAGTAGATTTTAAGATAGTTCGGAACACATAAATTACATCCTTTCGGTACGCTTAAACTATTTTTAAATTGACTGAAATAAGGGGGTTTTACCGAATGGTATGATGTTTAACTGTTTAACAGTAAACATAACATTCTGGATATTTTTACATGCTGCTGAAGTGTGTGTGTGGGGGGGGGGGGTCTGAAGAAAAATAGTTAAGCACACCATCACTTAATTACACTTTAATGGCAAGCTTCCGAGTTTGAATGTATAAACATTAGTTGACAGATTTATTTCTTTATTGTCAAGAACAGAAGGATTAAAAAAAAATTTTAAAGTGTGATTTTATTTATTAAATAAAGTTGGCGTTTCTTATTAATTTGGGCTTAGAAGAAAATTTTAGAGCTCTTATATATCTTTTTTTTCCCCCTTGATTTATACTTTTGTGGGAAATTGCAACCATATTAAATCATTTATTTAGTTTTTAAACTCTTAAAAGTCTTAAGAAATTCTCAGCAAATTATAAATGACGTCCGCAATTTCCTTATAATTGAGAAACATACATAAAATAAAGGGGAAAAAACCCTTAAGAAATGTTACTTCTCCTTTGTGCTTTACTCATATATAATTAAATTAAAAATTTTAATGCAATCATATAAATACATTTAAAATAAGAAGAGAGAAACTTAAAAATATTTTTAATTCACAGTTTGACCTATTGATTAAAAAGAATTATATATCGGTTTCAAAAACTAATCAAATATTTAGGAAAACAAATAATTTCTTATCTATGATATTTAGAAACTCTTATTTTCTGTATTGTGGGTACATTTATTTAAGATATTTAATTGCTACATGAAGACTTATTTATTATATATATGCAGTATCCTATATTTTTGAAATTTTCTTCTCATAGATTATAAAACTAAAAAATAATTACACTATATTTCACTACAGAAAAATTTGATAGGAAGTATTTTATAAATTCATTCAAAATAAGAAATATTTTACATTTATTACGCAGTATGAAAAAGTTTATCAAGAAAGTATTATTGTAAAAAATTTTCAAAATTAAAATGTGAAGGAATGTATATGTAGAATGTGTATCTGTGATATACAGTAGCGCACACAAAAAATTTTCAAGGGGCGGGGGGGGGGGGTCCATGGTGGAAAGCCCCCAATTCGTATCATACCTCAAGACAGCACCAATTGGTTCTTCCGATTTTGTTGATTTTGTTAACAAAAAACAGTAAAAAATAAATTACTGACTTAATAATTAGCATTAGTTAATAAAATGAAATGTTAATTACAAATACTTAATTAAATTTTACGTTATGTATATATATATAAGATTATCATCAATCGAAAAAAACTCAAGGGCTTTGGAGAGTGACCGGACCCCTAGGACACCCCCCTTGTGTGTGTGTGTCCGCCACTGCTGATATATGATACTCAAATTCAAGAAGAAATGCTGATTTTCAAAGTTTACGAGAAATATAATGAATGAATACAATTAATAGAAATCGAATATTAGCCACTATATTTCACTAAAGGTTTTCTTTTAGGCTAAATATTCAGCCAAAAACTAACTTAACTTCAGTAGCAATAATTTATCCTTGCTTACAAATTAAATGGCCCTGAAATAAAGGTTAAAGTTTCATAATATGCTCAAAATATACGGAATTAATGTCTGGTAAAATGAAGTGCTTGTGCTTCTGGGACAACAATAGTAATAAATCACGTCAGATGCAATTGGAAAAAAAGCTTGTATTTACACAATACTTTTTACTATAAAAATCTTTATGATTGGAAAGAAAGTAATGCATTGCTAAGCAGTTTCCAAAAAATCCTCTAAGACAATGGTTCTTAAACTTTCGATCACCGCGGCTCCCTTTCACTTATCAGCCTGAAATCGCAGACCCCCCTGACTCTCATTATATGACAGAGTGATTTAAAGGCTCCTCAATAATCGTATAAGGCTGCCTCTGCTAATTACAGACTTCCTTTAAATCATTTTCCTTCCTTTAAGAAAACAGTAAACATCTAACTATATATATAAAAGTATTACAAAATACTAATTTCAAATAAATAATGTACTTATCTGTATTAATTAAAAAAGTTTATAAGGATGTGATGCATTTCTTTCTCAAGTGCTGTTATATCATTTGTTTTCCAGACGGTATCCATACTTATTTTTAAGATAAAGAATTCAATTAGGAAATCGAGATGAATGTAATCATTATTCATTTCTCAATCTTTGCACATGTGTTTCTACTATTTTTTGAAAATATTAAATTGTAGTAATCGCTACGTAGTTACAAACAATAAAAAAAGAACGTGGAAAGCCACGCGACAGAAGTGAAACTTCTTTGACGACGTTGGCCATAAATGCAGAAATAGATCTAATTATATTAAACTGCTGAGATAACTTTAATCAAATAAAATTCGAACTTCATTTATTGTAGGAAAATATTTTTATTCAATTTTCTGCATCATCATTTTTCAAGAAAGACATAATAGGTGTGTGGTAACTAAAGTAGGATATAAAAATCCTCGATTGTAGTCAATCAAGAAAATGTGAGAAAACTGCATCAATCGTTGTTCCGCATATTGTTTTTCCTTTTTTAGAATCAGTATTCATTGTCAAATTCAGTGTCCGTTTCAAGAATTCAATGAGTGGCTTTGTTTCTTCTGAAGCAAAATTAACATTAAAGTCTCCAGTTAAGATAATCGGCTTTTAATCATCATCGGATCCAATGATTGCCGCAGCCTCTGATGTGTACAGCACTAAAACTTTATGGATAAAGATGATAAAAGCTGCGACAGAACTACCTGGCGATATATAGACTTTCACCAGGAATCGCTGCTAGTTTTGCTTTTTTTTCATTCACGAAACCCTTTTCCTCTTTTTGCATTTGTTCTAGGCTATCTGACCAGAATTTATTTTGATTCAATGAAAATAAAAACTAATAATATAAACTTAATGTATCACTAACAGAAGTCACTGTGTTTGTTTACAAGACGCTATCCGTAGCGATTCTGGCGCGAACGTTGGTAACATATACAAAATGCCCCAGACATTTCCGTAACGGGAAGAGCCAAAAATGGTAATATTTTGGGTGCGTTTATTCGTTGAAAACGGCACTTAAAAACTACGAAAATACGCCACCCAAGTTCGTTACGAGAGTAGCAAGGGTACCCACTTAATGTCAACAATACCTAAGCGCCTTTCGCCCATACAGCAAGATATACTTTTGATGCACAATTCCCCCTTAGCAATCGTCCAACTTTTTCACGGATATGATGCAAGTCACGTGGTGTACCCCCCCCCTCCACTCTCTTTTCCTTCCGCTCGCTATCTCCTCACCATGGCAACGTTTCGGGGGGAATCACTACTTCCGTTCGCTTTTTCACTGTTGCGCAAAACTGGGTAAATTTCCCACTCACTCCCGTCCTCAAAGAAGTTTCACTTCAAAAACTGAATTAATATTCTTGATCGAAATACAATTTCTAGTTAAGTTTTTTATTGGGGGAAATTTAGTGACCTAGTCTAGGATGGCACATCTTTCAATTTTTCTACGAGGCCTTTCGAAGTCTATTAAAGAGGAAAATTTTAATATTAAATTAGAAGCATTTGCGGACCCCCTAGAAAGGCGCTGGGAACCCCTGGAAATCAGCGGACAACAGTTTAAAAACCGCTAAACAAACACAAGTTCTAAGTAATATTCAAACTACTGCTTCCACAAATTATTTCAAAAACATCAATAATCTTTTAATTTTTCAACGCAGCTGTACATAAGTAAAAGTACTGGGCTAAAAAAATATAATAGTGAAGAGGATTTCTTCTTTTCCTAATAGCTTTTAATATTTGGTGTTGCTAACTTGTCGTTGTCTAACACTAGAGAACGTTTCCTTTTTCTCTCGTGTCATCATCATTCTCCCATTTTTCAGTAACATTATCTATTCTCCAGATGGGTGTGTCAAATTTAATTGCTGTCAAGTGGTAAGACTTACCAGATATTTCTTTTCACAGTACTTAAACAGTTTTTAAAATGTAATGCTTCAAGTAAGTATCTGAGGGCTTTGAGCTCTAAAACTCACGAATACTGCAAATTTTGCTGAGAAAAATTTAATATGAAATTTTGTTTAACATAAAATTATAACCTGCTTTTAGTAAAATAAATTAATGTGTTTGCTATTCTTTAAATATACTCTTAAAAAGATTATAGGCTTTAAAAACCGTGTTTAAATTACTCAGACGAATAAATTATATAATTGTTTTTAAAAGATTGTAATGTAAAACAGGTTTATAAAATTCTAATTATTTTAAATTTCTGGCTATTTGTTGACTTTTTTAGCAATTTTTAGATGACTCGTTGTATTATTTGTTTTTAGTTAATAATCCCATAAAAATATTACATAAGGTTTTAAAATTTTTTTAAACAAAAGAACTAGATTAAAATTAAAAATATTCCATTTAGCTTCATTTTCAGTCATTTCAATTCAATAAAAAAAATTTATCTTCGAATTTGTATGTATTCATATATTTTCTCTAATAAAAAAAATAGCAACCTGTCGCCCTTAGAAGATATGTATAAGAGACTGAAACTAAACTAAAATGATAAAATTATTATAGCAATAACGAAATACTTTAAAACACAATATTTCATTTCAGCTTTGAAGGAAATCGTTGACTAATTTAAAATAAGCATTTTAATATAAGTTAAAATACATTTAAAATAAGAGAGGAGTAAGATTTAAAGTAAGGGTGCTTTTTTGTACTCAACTTTAAATTTTGGTGTGTATTAATAATTTTTGTATTTGACACAAAAGATTCTCTTTTAATCAGTTCAAATGCAATAAATAATACAAAATGTGTACCGAATATTAAGTTTAGTATTAAAATTTTTTTGCTGAAAAAAAACCAAATAAGGTATATTAGTTGCAAGAATTAATTCGTTAACTATAATATAAGTAATATAAGTAAGGTGTAAGGGTGTATGAGTAATGTGCTTAGAGCATCATTAAAAAAGGCTTTTTTACTACAGCATTCATAATTATGTCTCAAACTATTTATTTAATGCTTTTTTTAAAGGTGTACATATATGATGTGCACAATTGACATTCATAACAAAATAATGAGATCTAGCATTGTAAAAAGGTAGATTTTAAGTTGGATAGCAAATTTTCTTTTCTTTCCTTTACCAACCTTCGATGCTGATATATTATTTTTAAAATGTTTAAAATTAGTTCACTGTCATACAAGGAAAAAAATAAAAGTGATTCAAAATTGTTATCCTGGTTATAAGTGTCTAGATTAAATAATGTACTACACATCTCTAAAAAGTATTAATATGTTAAAAGAGTATGAAAGATTCCAGGTTCAAAATTAAAATGAAATTTTAAAAAAAAACTTAAATTATCCTCTGTTTAATCAGAGAGAAAAGATTTTGAGTAGTACCCATGTATTTTACTAAATTTTTTAATATATTATTAAACTGTTCTTTTAAGTCTTTGAAAGTTAAATGTGGTAGAGAGAACCCATATTTCCTAAAATAATTTTTTCCTCTTCACTATCTAAAGATAACATTTTTTTAAATTATTTTACCGCTTAAGTATTGATGTTGCGAATTACCTAAATATTTTAAAAGTCTAATAAAAGTGTTTTTGTTAAAACCTCGTTATTTTTTCTCTTTATTTAAACAACTCTGTTTTGATTAACAAAACAATATTAAATATATGACATCTATCTTAAATAGAAATAAGTACCTGATTTTTTTTTTTTTTGCTACATTTCAATCCCACCCCCTATCCCTTGCATTCTAAGTTCGTCTTTTCACAGAATCTGTTCAATAGTATTAACACACACACAAGCCCCTTTCAGAATCTATAACGCCGATGCCGTGCCGCTTATAAAGTCATCGCTCCCCGGCAGATTCCGCGTCATAACTATACAGTAGCCTCAGCCAAGCGCAACAGGTACGATTTCTTTTTTGTAGCTTCCGCAGTACGAGGCAGCGCTCATTTGTCACATTGATGGCGGCAAGAGCGCTGATTTCTACGTCTTACTCTGTTAATGTTCCACCCAGCCCCCACTGACACTGTCGGCAACTGTTTACATATCTCGGGCAGAGTTACCTGCTATTTTTTACCGAAGGTATTACATCAAAAATAACTTGTCTACCTAAATGAGATGAGCGCGGTAGATATGAACCATATTGTTTCGTTCCACTTATAGAGCTGGCATTTTTCTTAGTTACATATTCCCAGTAACGCTTTTTTTCCCCCATCTCTCTCTCAGAACATATCCTCAACTTCCCTGAGACGTCAAGTATATTTAGGGAAACTCGTTTTTTCGAGTCAAAATGTAAATATGACGGGTTTTCCCTCTTTTTTTCTCTCTCTCCCTAGTTCTTGCGTTAATTTTTATTATTATTATTTTTCAAAAAAAAATATTTTTGGAGTTTACACAAGAGTAATCTCCGAACATACGAGTTCCTTTTTTTCTTTCTGCTCGGTTCACTGTTTATGTTATGGAAGTATGTTTATGATAAGGAAAAAAATTATGATTGCTTTCCAAAAGTCTTTCAAAGCCAGACTTCTATAATAATTCTAAGGTGCAGACGAAAAAAGTAAACTTTGTGTATTTATAGTCTGATGCGAGAATAGCTAATAATGATTTTTCTCTTTTCGACTCATTTTTGTTTGCGCATAAATTACCACATACCACTGCAGTCAGCTTTTTTTTATGAAATATAATGATTCTTCTTGTTTTGCAGGCTAAATTTAAGTAGAATTCTGCTCAGATAAGTTTCGTTCATTTTGATTAATTTTGTTCATGATCTTTTCAACCTCGAGTATCATTATGATTACAGTGATAAATGACAATTATACCAAAATATCTGTTCTATTCATGTTATTTTAAACATTAAAAAATTGCTACGTATGAGAAATTTTCTATTTAAAACACACATGTTTCTCTTAACACGTTTGTTCTTTCTTAAATTTATTTTGAATTTATTTGCAGGTTTGTCAGGAAAAAAATTTTTTAATTTGTTTTCTTCCCTTCAAAATCATGAATAAGATGGAATTAAAAAAATTCTAAGTATCTTTTAATGCTCTTTGGTACATTTTAAGGTAATTAATGAAATGTTGTTAAAACTGGAAAGCTTAAAATTCATGTAAAGAAATAAGTGGTTGAATTTTTTGAAAGGAATTGCAAAATTATTTTGTTATTTTTCAGAAAATTATTATTTTTCGACTATATAAAAATTAATATTTATTTCAACATTTTCTACATTTACCTACATAGTAAGCTCCATTCATAAATGAACTTTATGTTATCAAATTAACATTTTATCAAAATAAAAATTTAATTAAATTTCTTGAAAATATGTTTAAAAACATGTTATTTTTTAGTAAGCTTTTTGTAAAATAATCAAGTCAGATGGAAATATAATGTATAGTATTTATTTTGAAAGAAAATATCCAGGAATTAACTGTAAAGAGCGAGAGACAATGCAAATAATATAAAAGCCGACACTTTTTCCCTTTTCCTTTTTTTTTTATTTATATGATTAATTTTCAATTTTTCTAGATTATTTACCTATTATCGGTTTTGTACATGTATCCTCAAAAAAAGTTACTTTAATACAAGATATGTGGAACATATGAAGTTATACTATATGTTAAGAAAAATTTATTTGTAAAAATTAATAACTTGGGAGCTAAGCTCTCTGATACTTTTATTTTCCGAAATAATTTTATTCGTACGAATTGGAACACATTTCCTCAAAAAATTCCAGCTTAATAACTTCTATATAATATTCAAAAATTCAAATAAATGAATAATTTTAAAAAAAATTATTTATTTTTATATTTTAGTTTCAATGTTACGTTAATATTGTTTAAATTGTCCTTCCGTGTTACATATCTCAGATTTTTACTTGTAGTTTGTTACTTTAATTTTTTTTAGTACTACATTAAAAATCGCTTAATTATTGCAATCATTTCTTATTTCTTAAAATTTCATTATCATCATTATTATTTTATTAATCATTATCAAGAATTTTTATAATTTTAACTTTTTGTAACGAATTTCACGATGCATTTTGAACACAGTATCGTAATTCTTAGTTTTTTTTTTTATATTGTGATTTCGTATTCAATATGATAAATAAATTTATACTGAAATTTTCTGGTGTATACTCTTTACATCCTGATTATGTATATATTACTTGTTTATATATTCCATTATCCTTCAGCGTGAAAATCCTTTGAAAAATTTTTCAATAAAACATTTTCTTACTACTTGAAACGTTAACTATCACAAAATATTAATTTATGCATAAAAAAAAATCACACTTATTTAAATTTAGGAAAATAAAATGAATTTTCAGCAGCTCGCACACACATGTGTAACTTAAATCACCTGTAAAGCATTGAATTTTTAATTTTATCGTTAAAAAACTTCTAAATTGTTTTCCATTTAGGTTTCCCTCCCGTCTTTTTCCATTTCTCCTTCATTCTGGCTGTAATTTAAAAAATATGTACTAAAATAGCTGTTAGACCTGTTCCTCCTTCAATTCGCCGTCATTCATTCTTTCAAGAAACCTACACTTAAAAAATCCACCCTCTCAATTCTTTTGTGCCCATTTATGTTACTTTAATACTCGTTGAGCGTAATAGAATTAAACACCTGCTCAATCACCCAAAGGGGAGGGAAAGATTTTCAAGGGCACGTGTTTCTATTAAACACACAAGAAAGATTACCTTTCCCCCCTTCCTAAGTACTATTGCTTCTCTCCCCATCTTGGAGGAGGGGAGGGGATCTGGGATGCAAAGAAAAAACTCGTGTGTAAAAATTATTATGGGAGGAGGAATAGGGACAGGAACCACACGCTGTGTATGACAGCAGACCTGACGCGAAATTTTAGCGGCAAGTTATTTCGCTTCCTCTCTTTTTGCTCTTTTTTTAAAGGTTATTTTTAGTCCAGAGCCTCTTAACTTTTCTTAGATACCTTATTAAGACATTTACTTTCATTTTACTTCATTCATGTTGCTTAATTGTCACAGTTATATTCAGAGATTGCGTTAGGGTTTTATAAACAAGATTGGTAGTGTTATTTAAGTACTATTAAATTCTGGGTATTTAGGTGTTGAAAGCTTCCAAGCGTCCCCTAGATGTCAAGTGCAATATTTCAATGATAGAAATTCACATTAAAGGACAATTATTTTAATTTCATTGATACATCAAAAAGATATGAAAGATACTGCATAATGATGATGATACAATAGTAATACAATAATTGATACAGAGATTAATGAAGCAGCATTGAGACAAGGCATTATGTAATATTAAATAAATTGATACTCACCTTAAATGCTTAACTGCATTGGATTTATTAAGAACTATTATATGTAATTTTACCTAAATATATTTCCTTTATTAAGTATGTATTTCAGTCCTCATTCAAAAAATTCTTAAGTTATGTTTGTGAAAAAATTACCTAAATTTGAAGCCTTACATTAATACACACATGCGTGGCATTTTTTAATGAAATGTATGATTTTATTTTTAAGAATCATATATTTTTTCACATTAGGTTTTAAATTCTGTAGTACTTAAGGAGTTATTTTTTAAGCTACCTAAATTATTTTAAAGCAACGAAGAAAAATATCAGTAATTAGAGTGTTAAAATTTTTAAAATATGAAATTTTTCAAAAGATACTTTTTTTTATTTATTCATAGTGAAATATGCATCGGCTAAAAATACATTTTTTTCAGTATATTAAATTTATTAATAATGTTTCCTAATTCTTATTAATCTGATCAAAATTGTGAAAGAATTATATAAACTTGCAGTTATATACAAATACATCTAGCCTTTTTAAATGTAATTATGCAGTATGGTACATGAAATTAATTTAATTACCAAGTAAAATTTTAAATCTCTGACACGTAATTTTTTTCCATGTTTCAAATGTAAGAGTATTTAAAAGAATTAAAATATCATGCACTTCACGTGGTATGTCGACGTTCTGATAACTGATTAAAAACAGGGGGCTTGTTATGAATGCGATAGAAAATTTAATATTAAATGGGTAAAGTTACAATAAAAATATTTGTAATTAAAATGTCCTATATCGGCAGAATAACATTTCAAATGTAATACTTTTAAATTTGCATTTCTACATTTTATAAGATTAAGAAGTTATTTTTTATCGTAACACTTATGAAATATTTTTTTCAAATTAGCAAAGAGCTAATATTTATATTACGTTTAGTTTAGCTGTAGTGGTTTGAATAATAAAATACACGAAACAGTAAAAAAATATATTTTCATAAAATATTTTATGAGTTTTAATGAATCATGCAAAAGATTGTGTCATAAATGCATTTAAATGCACAGTACTTTTAACTGTTAACACTCCCGTGCACATTGAACTGTACTTTTAAAACGGATACAAAATGTATTTGTTTATTCATAAAGTACATCCTAGCCTCATTTTTTTTCAAAAACCCTAAAATTGATAAATAAATTTAAAATATTCAATCACAAAAACTTCAAATACAAAAAGGAGAAAGAAAAGAAAAATTTCGTATTGACTCATCTGTCTCTGACAGAAACCCAATGCATTATTCATTATCTACAGTTAACAGTTTCATTTTAAGGTTCTTTTGAATGAAGTGATCGATGACGCTGTCTGGCTTTTGTACATTGATCGATTTTCAATTTCTTATTTTTCAAATCGATAATCGCGGAGAATCAATACACGGGGGGAGTGAGTAAAAGCACGATAGAGAAGGAGAGAGACTTTTTCACCCTACCCCCGATGAATCACCTAGTAAGTTTGCCACGACTTATCTTCAATTTACAAAAGATGCAGAACAGATTGTAAAAAGGAGAAAGCTATTCAGGTACAAGGCATCCAAAAAACTTTCGCTTTCTGTCTTTTTTTTTTTTTTTTTTTTTTTGTAGAGTGTGCTCCGTTACCTTATCTTTCAAACTGATTGCCAGGTGTGTGCAGCACTGGGGAGGGTATGTGATTCAGGGTCAGCAGCATCCCCCACCCCCGATTGCTCCTCATCCAACTGGGAAGCTTGGAGGGAGGTGACGACACCAAGCGGTCGGCACGGCAAACCGCTCATCTGTCGCACGCCCACTCCATCCCGGTTGTTGACGATATTTTCGTCGGCCTGTTTTGCATCTCATTTGGCATTCAACCAGCAGTGGCCTGCACGCCCTGCTAGCAGCGCCCCCGTCCGAGCATCTCAAGCTAATTCCTTATGCCTTGAATTGCTGGTGAGATTTATCTGTTTGTTTCTTTTATAATTTCTTTGTTTTTATAAACAGGACTCACAGACATTGGTATAAAGAGATTTTCTGACTAACAAAAAAATGAAACAAATTTTAAACTGCAAAATGAATACAGATTTTGAAATAATAAGTGCGTCTTTGAGAACTTATGAGTATGTAATATTTCACTTCTAGAATTTTATGAGGAAAACAGTAACCAATATGTAAATATCAGTACGAATATGAACTTCTGCTAATTGTGGTCTGACATCAGTCTCTTTCTGAAGAAGCATATTAAATCCCTTCGTTCAAATTAATTTATTTTAACCTTACATAATAAATTTCTGAGTTGGAAGTTCTTAACCTTAACTAAAATTGTATCATCTCTCAATTGTAATTGTAACATTAAGAGACTGACTCAGGTTAGTTATACGGTATGCTTGGTCATATTTGGTTAGAAAAGAAAATAAATGCTGAAGTTAAGTATATTTTTAAAAATAATTATAACATTATTAGATATTCTAAATTTTTTGCTTACTATAAAGACTTATAATACAGTTATATAAAGTAATATATTTATATCACATCCATAATAGAGTTCCTTCTTTATGAAATTTTGAAATATTAAAAAAAGTAAATTAAATATTTCCTTTTGATTCCCCCACTAGTTTTAATTTAAATTCAAGAAACAATTAAGGAAATCTTAACTAACAGTTTTGTGTACGGTACCACTGCGTAGCTAGCCTAGAGTGGGCCCTGTAACAAAATTCCTCGAAGACCCTTTATTGGGAAATAAATTAAAAGAATTACATTAATAAAACTTAGTTGAAAATGCCAAAATATTACACATGTTGAGGGCCGTGTAGCTTGGGGGGGGGGGCTTCGTATCATTGATACAGTGGTGTCTACATCAATGATATGTGCCATTTTTAGAAAAATTTCTGTCAAATTGTCACTGTGTTAAATTCAAATCTAAAAGACACAAAACGTTTTTGAAAGATTTTAAGAAATTAAAATCAGATATAAAAAAACTAAAATTTTTGTATTAAATATCAAATTATTATTTTTCCCACACACGCACATATCCAGTTTTCCATATAATGAATTAACTCCAATGCCTATGAAAAATTACTTCAATCTAACTGTATAATTTGAAAAATTTATTATAGAGCCTTCAAGAATATATGTATATTTATTCAATTAAATTCGTTTGTGTAACTAAATATAATAGTATGGAAAAAAAATTCGAAATAAATATTGTTTTAAGAATGAACTTTACTTAGATATCTAGAAGAATAAAAATCTTCAGTCTTTTCATAATAAAAATCGCAATTTCCTTATTATTTATTTTTTAAAAAGTTCTTTGAAATAAAAACTGTCATTAATTATCTCTTAAATATAATAGATAATCAGCAATATATTTATGAGACTGCTTATAATATATGTAAGGACGCGCAAAATGTCATGTCATTATACATTTCCAATTAAATGTATAAATCAAAGTTTCTAATATAAATTTCTAAAATAGTTTTTTGTTGTTGTTGCATTTAACCATGAAATAATCAGCGTTGTTTGTAAATTAAGTGTTTTTAAATATAATTTTGTTCTATGGTTAAATATAAATCCTAAGTGTTGAAACTCTTCCAAATATCTACTGATTAGTTCATATCAATCAATCAATAAATAATAAACTATTTCAAATTATTTAATACAAATGAATGGGGCAAATTCTTTTCCCTAATTACTTAATTGGTATTACTATTCTGCAAATTTGGTACGATGAAAAAATATTTTGTATAGAATAGGAAATATTTTAAAAGAAATATAAAGAAACGTCAAACCACTGTAACATAAAATTCATTTTTACCTTGACACATACATTGGTGGGAAAAAATAGCTTATGCTAACTCAAGCGTAAAAGTGCTTAAAATTTTGCATTTTTTTTTTTTTTTTACTTTAAAAAAATTGAGGGCACTTTGCTCAATCTACTGATGCATTATTTATAAGAATTCAATAAAAAGAACACTGGGAAATTGAGTTTTAAAATTGTAAACAAATGTGATGTAACTGTGATTCAGGTACACTTTCTTCAAAATCCGTAGTGTATTTAATATGTATTACGACAAACCAATTTTTCTACATTAAATGTTCAAATTTATTGAAAATTGTACATATTTTGTGCAAAAATTACGGAAAATTTAAATAATTTGTTACAAAATTTTGAAAAAAAAATTGTTTTTTTAAATGATAATTATGTCTAATCTTGCATTTATAAATACTCGGTGTAGTTTTTAAAATTATAAATCAAGTGGATATAGTACAAAGTGGATTTTGAGGATTATATTAAATTAAATACACAGCTTGTAAAATAGACATTTCGTTTTGCCTAAATGCTTATTGCTAACATTTAAATGCTCATGAATAACTCTATATGTTTATTACTTTTGGTTTTACTTTAAAATAAATAAATATTCATATGTATGAATACAAAAACAAAGATTCTTTTGTTATAATTTTTAAAAACAGAGTTCCATTCAAATTAGGCAACAAATTAACTTCTTAAATTCATCAAAGACAATTTTGTGTGTGTATTTTTATAACAATAAAAATATGCGTAAGTAACTTTGTAATATACTGTAATTACGATGTTCAAAGTGAAGTAAAAATGTTAAAACTTATAGACTTAAAACTTTGGTATTTTAAATGAAGAAGGTGTGAATCGTTGATAACACGTGTTGATGAAGTAGGGAAAGAGTAATTAGAAAGACCTAAAGAATCTAGAATTTTAAACTTTCAATTTTAAAACTGAGAAATGATGCAAAATAATCCAATTAATTATTGTATGCTTTATATATCATTAAAAAAATTATTTTACAAATATAGATGAAAATATCTTTATCTACAATTTTCTCAAATTGCATTTTTTAGTGATTCCGGTACACTTTCTTCAAAATCTACTTTACCTATAGCGCTGATATTTTGCATAATACAAGATTAACAAATTTTTAATAAAGTGAATGAAATCGTTTTGAAATAAACATTCGCAAATTTCAGACATAACACAATTTCTGCATAAATTTTTTTTAAATTTAAATCTCTAAATTTAAATTTTTTAAAAATTTTTATAAGTTTATATTTTAAATTTTCATTTCATTCATTTTATGGATCGCTACGTTTACAAAAACTCCGTGAAATTTTATAGCTATATATGCAGTAGATTTTATGCAAAGTGTACCTAAAGATAAGAACATGCTTTGAAATAAAAAAAATAGTTATTGATTAATTATTGCTCTTACAGATTTATTTGTAATTTAAAATGAATTTTTTTAAATTAACAAGTACATAAATATACACATAATTCAATGTAAAAATTTTACTTCCGTTGCTTTTAATTTAAGTAAGTGAGAACCATTTAAAGTTGATGCAAAAGAAGTTAATTTTTCCTTCTCGTAGACGTCCCATTGACCTTAAGGAAGATATACAAGCATAGTGGCCTCCCAAATAGTTTTAAAATTAGACTTTATTTTCAGTCTCTTTTTTTGATACAGGAAGTCCTAATTACATATTAATTAAAGCACTGATTACATCACACAATAAATAAAAAGATTTCATTTTTATTTCAATTCAGTGAGAGAAATTCGGATAAATTTTTCACTAAAATAATATGCTTTAAAGAAGTAAGTTTATTAGTAGTGAAAACAGGCTTAAAATTTCTACAAGGGAATAATTACAATATTCTCTAATTTAATGATAAATATTTTTTATAAAGAAGAAAGATAAGACGTTTCATGTTTTAGGTATTAACTACAGTATGAGCATTTTCAATTGCAGGAATTATCAATTTCTGACAATTTCAATTATTTCTAAATTATTTTTTTTAAAAGCTCATATCTTTTTTTAGGAAAAAAGAACTTCTCGTTAGGTACTTTCAAAGTCCAAAACAACATATATTTTGAGCTAATTCATTTTAAAAAAAAATGAGACCAGTTAAGGAAAAGAGAACCCTGGAAAATCATATTAATTTTATCAAATTTATTAAATAACAAATAAAATTCTAAAGTTCGTCAGGAGTCTTTATTATTTTTTTCATGAAATGTAGAATTAAAATTTATTTTTCAAAATACAAAAAAAAACCTTTTTTTTTCAATTAAAAAAAATCCTTTCCCTTTAATTTTTTTAAAAACAATTATGCAATAAAGAAATTATAATCAAAATAATAATTCTAAGTTTTTCAAAATTTTATTTTACTCACTTTGATACACACAAATACATACATTGAAAACATCTCTCTCTTTTTTTCATAGAGGGGACTGAAGTTTCGATACATTTACATTATTTCATCTACTCACGTATAAGCCCACATGAACCTTTTATCAGTTACAGCTGCATCCTCCTTTTCGGAGTCACTTAAAAATTATTACTGAGTGGGGTAGATTATGAAAACTCCCTGCGGTCTTTTTGAAGTTCAGTAGTTAAGTTTTTAGAGTAATCAGTCTATTGCACAGTGTATCTTGGCTGCTTTCTCTGCTGTAGGTCTTCAACAAGCAGGTCTGTGAAATGCGGAGGGTAAAAACTAAGGTATTCAGCTGCGCTTCTTTTGATTTTACAGCTGTATTACCTCGTACGTGATGAATTGAAGAGCTTTGAGGTCCCTTTCTGAATTATGCTGCAGAGCTCCGCCTTTGCTATTTATCTCCATTTCTCTTCATCACAAGTTAGTCCCGAGAAGAACAGATTCAACTGCAGATGAAACGTAAAATTCCGACTAGGAAGTGATGTAATAATGATTATTGTCTGCATAATGCATTGGGGTTGTAAGATTGGTTAAAAAACAAATTTTCTAATACGTTTAGTGTTAAGGTATCTACTACCCTAAAATTGTGAATTTTGCCAAAAATTGACAAATTTTTTTTATGATTTTATTTTATAGGTCATCTTATTAGCTTTATAAAAACACCAAGTTCATTATTTTCCATTCAATAGGATAAAAACTACTAGTGTTTTAGTAAAAGCAGATGCCATTACTTTAAAAGCAAGATGTCATACTTTAAAACGCGTTTTACTAAAAATGTGCTTTTTTTTGTGTATGTTCTTCATAATAATAGAAGTGTTTTAACCTACAGATTCATTAATCACTGTTTTATTACAAAATTTACAGTAGCTTATGTGAATATAACCACTGTTATTTTAAGCAATTTCACATAATAACTAAAATAAAGTGCTCTAGTTTTTGTAAAACTTAAAATATCTCTTATCCTAAAAGTCATTTAAAAAATGAATAACGTAGCAACACATCAGAAGTGAAAAATTGAAAATTTGTTTATAAACTTTTGTTACAGAATGGGTCCCGTTTATGTTATTTTTTGTAAATGTTTACCAATTTTTTCCCATTTTATTAATAATAATTTCTTTTTATCTTCTTATTTTTCTTAAAATGTACTAAACAAATCTAAAACCACAAAAATATCTCCCCATATCTCCATTTAAAAAAAAAAGTTGTCGCAAGTAGTCGAATACCTAAGAAGCTAATTGTTCAAATAATAAAAAGTTTGTTTTAATGTATTCTTATAAAAAAAATTAGGAAAAATAATTAAAATTTATAAGATTGATATTCGAAAATTTGTCATTGTATCCTAATTAGGGATTGAATATGAGATACGGGTTTTATAGCAATGTTACATCTTGAGTTTTTTCTCGCTGTGATGTTCCAGTTATCACATTCATGAATTTTAAATGTTAATTGATTTCTTTTCAGCAACAAACAATGAAAATGCGAATTGTTTTTCTGGTTCAACCAATTCAGATTTTTTCGCTGAAAAATTGCATTGATTTAATTAATTCATTTTATAACTTCAACATCAAGTTTCATTTCGTTGTGGGGAAATAAATAAAAATTAAAAATCTTAAGAAGTTTACTATGTATACTTTTTTCGTGTACTTTTCCCATGGAAAAGTACACGAATGTATTCACAAAATTATTTTCTTTTACTTTATATCCCCAAAGAATGAATTAACGTTGATCCAGATGAAGACAAAAGCAAAAATAATATAAATATATATTTTACAGTGATAGAATTGAAATTTAAACCAATAGAGTTTAATACTCTTAAGAGTTAAAAATATGAGACACAGAATTGAAAAATTACCAAATGAAAACTACATAAAAGTTTTCAAAAGTGTTATGTCTAAGAGGGAAAATATATGAATAATCTTATAATTTCTACTTGAAATATTGGTTTGATTTATTTAAATTTAAATTTGTAGAAAATTATATGTAAGCTTTTAATGTGTTCGTTAAAATTTGTTCAAAAACCGTATTAATTTTCCCATTCTCTTAGATAGGAAATGAGTGCATGCACAAGAATTTGTGCCACTGAATACTTAAATTTAAAACGAATTGAGTACCCAAACTCAAGTTCAAAAAGGTTTAAAGTCATTCTTTCAAGTAGCATTGCAAAAAAAGTTTTTAATCCTCAATGACATAGCTTTCATTAATTTTTTTTAAATTTCTAATATATATATATAGAGAGAGAGAGAGAAGAGACTGAAAAAAATCCCCTTGTGTATTTTTGTATCCCCTTGTGTATTCATAATAATTCATCTTTGAGCAACTTCCAAGATATGCAGTTGATTATGTATTAAACGCTTACAATTTCAAGTAGAACATTAGTTGAATCACTTTATTTATAAATCGTAACCCTTGTTTAAGTAAATCTAAAAATTTTGATTAGGTATATATCCATATCAATATAGCAAGACAGAGAGAGATTTTCCCCAACTCTACATTATTGGGCTTATAATTTATTATATTTATTAAATTTTATAACTTTATAATTACATATTATATATATAAAAAATTATATGCTTATAATTTTTACTATACATTTTTATAATTAAATTTAAGCCCAAACTTTAGATTGATTCAAAGAATTTTTGGAAAAAAAATTTGTTCTGTTATTTAATAGAAAGCTTCTAGTAATTACAAAAAAATGCATTAAATGTCTTTAGTAGGAATTTAATAGATTTATTTGTAATTAAGGTATCCGATACCCTAAAACTGTGAATTTTGCCAAAAATTGACAATTTTTTTGTGATTTTATTTTATAGGCCATCTTATTAGCTTTACAAAAATACCAAGTTTATTATTTTCCGTTTCCTAGAACAAAAACTACAAGTGTTTTAGTAAAAGTAGATGCCATTACTTTAAGCAAGATGTCATACTTTAAAACGCGTTTTACTCAAAATGTGAATTTTTGAAAATAATCAAACGGGGTCAGCGATTGCTAAAAAAAGTTTTGAATATAATGAACTGAAATTTTTTCTGTAAGTTCTGTATAATAGAAGTGTTTTAACCTTCGGATTTATCAATCCCTGTTTTATTACAAAATTTACAGTCCCTTATGTGAGTATAATCATTGTCTTTTTAAGCATTTTCATATAGTAACCAAGATAAAGTGCTCTAGTTTTTGCAAAAAAGAAAATATCTCTTATCCTGACGGTCATTTCAAAAATGAATGATATAGCATCACATTAGATTTAAAAAATTGAAAATTTGTTTATAAACCTTTATTGCAGAATGGGCTGCGTTTTTGCTATTTTTTTGTCAATTTTTATCTATTTTTTCCCATTTTAGTAAAAATAATTTCTTTTTCTCTTTTTAATTTTAGCACATTTTTCTTAAAATGCACTAAACAAATCTAAAAATAACAAAAAAATCCCCATATCTCCTTTTTTTAAAAAAAAGTTGTCGCAACCAGTCGGATACCTTAATTTATTTGAAAAGTGGTAAATATATATATTACTTTAAATTAAAATGTAATTATTCAAAATCTTACTGCAATAAAATGTTATATAATGTAATGGAACATGAAATGGTTTTTTTTTAAGTTAGTGATAAAAAAGAACACTGAGCGCTTTTTCTTCAGTCTAAAATCCTTTCTAAAATGCTAGATCTGTAATTGTGTAATAAGTAGCTAACAACTGCAAACACCTTGCTCTCCCGCCAGGTGGTCTAGCAGGAAGCTTCATGGGAGGCAAAATAACTCCCATAAAAAAAGATGGGCCGATCATGCCACCGCTGTCAAAAGTAATGGCCAATTTTCCCCTCATTTGTTTTTTACCCGCCTTCCCACTTTTTTTCTGGCTTCATTTGTTCTTTGCCAGCGGAACGGAGAAATGTTATTTCCAAATTCGATTATTCCTCATGGGTAGCATTATTCAATTCTCCTGATTAAGTAATTGCTTTGTTTAGTTTATGGGCATTGTAGGTGTTTTCTATTATTTATGTTTTTATCTACCATTAAAATGCATCATAACTTCAATAAGTTATTGTATTGAGGAAAATTTAAAATTTTAAACGTATTCCCAAAATTTTAGAGAAGCGTTTTACAAATATTACATGGTAATTAACATCTAGTGTTACAATTTAACTAAATTGTAATGCTAGCTGTTAACATTACTATGTTAACAGCTAGTTATAATTCTTGTATTTTTTTAAAGTTGTCATAAATTGCGATTTAAATTCACTAGGAACAAGAACGATTATAAGTGATAAATTGTTTAAGAAATAGTGTGCTCAGTAAATAAAGGAAACAGTATAATTATTTGTTAAATGCATAAAAAACGAACTTGTTCGCTGATCAGTTAACTTTTTTTTATAGCAAACGAAACTACGTTTTTAACTATCTTTTTTTTACCTTTAACTATTTTATATTGTTAGTTTATATTGAAGGTTGTGTTTTCTAGCTCTGTTTGACATTAAAACATGATTTTTATAGCATTTCACTTAAGAATAACAATCAATGTAACAATAAAACAGTGAATAAATCATTTCGGTTAAAAGTTCACAAAAGTAACCGGATAAAACTTTTGAATATATTTTTTTTACGTATAAACAAAATTTGGCTTCATTTTTGTTAAACGTGAGAATCTAAGCATTTCCAACAATCTTTTGCAGAGGTTTTATACTGGAAAGTAACTATTTTAGGAAGTTTACAATTAGTGCACTATTTCAAAATTGCCATTTTCAAACTCGCTGAATCTTATCTCAATTAATTCGTAAAATTTTTAATCGAGTTTAACAGAATTTTAATAATTTTAATAACATAATTTTTATGAATAATCTTACATGTAGTTAATGCTTCCCGCAAAGAACTCCTTTTTTCCATTAGGGGTGCTTATGAGCTCTCGAGAAATAGCTCAATCTCTCTAAGGGTAAACAGACCATAATATAAGAGCTGATGTATACTAAGGTATTGATAATATCATAATCAAATAGTGAAGCAAATGAGGATTATACATGGGGTCCCCAGAGACATTGCTAAAATAATTATTCCTTCTTAATGTTAATGAGAAAGAAGGAGGTATCCACTCTAATTTTAAATACTTCGTTTGTTTTTTAAGTTATTAAGTTTAAAGGAGGTAGACATAAAATATTGATTCCTATCTATAACATTGTACTTGCGAACAAGATCATTTTGTTATGTTTTAATTATTATATCATTATATTGGAACATGCCTAAAAAGTTATTTCTTAGTTCGTAATTCCATTTGTATGTACAAGATATGTGAATACGTAAAAAAGGAAATTATGCATTCGTTGCAAATAAAATTAAAAGTTTACCGTAAACTGAATCGTTTTAAAATGCAGAACCATTTATTAAAACTTGATTATTTTATTCTCATATTTAGGAAATTTTCTTTAATTATTTATTTATTTAATTTTTCTAAATGTCAATCATTTATTTTTAGAATCCTGCTCTGACTGAGAGTCAAAAATTGAGTTTGTCGAATCATTCTCTTTAAAGATGAATGGTGCTGTATTAATCAATAAATTCTAATTGCAAAAATGTCTCATGCATCTTAGCTTTTAAGTCACTTTTAAATTCGAAAAATGTAATTTTATTTTATTATTATTTTTTTTATTTTTTGTTTTGTTTATTTTTTGCTTTTTTGTAATTATATGCAAATTTAAATTTACTTTTTCAGATGCTTAAATATCTTTATGATTTATTTTGTCGCTGACTTTTTTGAATTAATATGAGGTATTAAAAATTTTAAAATACATGGGCAGCTTGTGATATAAATTCTCTTTGAGGCATTTATATTTCAAATATTCGTACAGTAATATTGAAAATATTTACCGACTATGTTTTCTGCTCTGACTTCATCTACTAAAAAACAGTCAAGCATCTGAAGAAGGTAATTACATGAAAATATAAAGTATTCGATACAACTAAGGTGTATTTAAACAATCCTGCTATAAATTACGATGATTTATTTCTTTTTATTGTAATGCTCATTTATTTGATTGCAAATATCAATTTTTACCAATATTTGGGTGCAAAAAGGAATATTTTATAAAACTACAGTTCATGAATTTAAATTATTTTTAATTATAAATTTAACTCGGGTCAGAATGACACAAGAATTTCGATACAATCAGAAATTTTATTTCTTTCTAAAAAAATCAAAACGACCTTCAAGAACAAAGAAATAACGGCAGGAAATAAACAAAACTAAAAAAAATAACAGAATAAAACTTTTCTTCTCACCCATAAAACAAATATACGACTTGGAGGATTTATATTATATATTTCCTTCAACGCTGGGGTGTAAAACGACGTTTATAATGATGGCTCTGCTGATGTCTTTCTTTGTTCTTTTTCTTTTACCATTTCAATCATAATTCCACCCCACGTCGTGAACTTGTGCTTTTCGCCAGTTTTTGTTCAAAGAAATCGATCGTCTGCTTGAAATTCAAGTGTGATTCTTCCCTTCAAGACGGCTCTATCGAATTTGTTCTTTTCTTTTGGTTCGGTTCTACACTTCCCCATGTACACTTTTTTTATTATTTATTTCTTTATTTCGACTGTTTTTATTTTTCCCCATTTCCTTTTATTTCCTCTCCCTTCCCGTTTTTCCCTGAGTGAAGAACCACCATGTCACCACCCCTTTTTGAACGATTTTTATTTTCACCCAATCGGCTTTGATTTTTTTATGTGCATAGCTTAACATTTAGGGCACGATGTTTCTAAAGTCGTTGAAAAATGTCTACGGGGACTGATTCCTAAATAAAAGTGCGAGTGTTTTTTATTGATTGTTTAGTTTTTGAATGGAGTTTTGATTCAAATTTTATAAATTCTATTTCGGATAGTTTTTGAACAATTCGAACAATATTAAAATTGAGCTGTATATGTTTTGTTACGCATTTTATTTATATTTTGAGTTGTTTATACAAAGTATGAAAAATTAGCAACAAATAAATTTTTGATAATTTATCAATGATTTTATATGGTTAACAAATGCTTATTTCGTATACAAATTTTGCTTAAACTTATATCATAGTTTGGTATAACACGGTTCACGGAATCAAATATATAAGGAAATATATAATATAATTTTTTTTAAAAATATATTTACCCCAAAAATAAATTAACTCGAACGAATATGTTTTAAATAATGTACAAGAATTCTTGTCTAATTAGACGCAACAAATAAACATTTTATAACTTCGACTGAATTTCTATTCAAATTCTACACTACTTAAACTGAGAAATCAAAAAATTCTTAAATATAATACCGTAAAATCCGGCGTATAACACGCCCAATACTTTCCAAGCTGAATTTTTTAATTTTTATGTATATTCGCCGTATAATGCGCACCTACTTTTTAACGAAGAAATCTGAAATATTAGTACACATTCCTCTTAAGTTTTGAAGTCATTCGAAGTATTTTCCCAGACTTTTGAAAAAAATAGTTTACTTCTAAACTACAACTCTTCGTTTATAATACAAGTCGATTCTTTAAAACAAACGATATTTCGCTCATATAGAAGTAAATTTTTTTATGCTCATCTCTTTTGTTTTCTTTAAAAGCTATCGTTTTTATACCCGGCGTATAACACGCGCCCTTAAGTTTCGATCTTATTTTTTGTGTTCAAAGTACATGTTATACACTGGATTTTACGGTAAGTCTATGCAGTTTTCATCTTTTCAAGATTTTTCTTCATATCAAAATTCGTTTAATGCAC
The DNA here is from genome assembly GCA_019973975.1 of Trichonephila clavata. Lineage (NCBI taxonomy): Eukaryota > Metazoa > Arthropoda > Arachnida > Araneae > Nephilidae > Trichonephila > Trichonephila clavata. Next base: position 27,668 of record BMAO01028676.1, read on the forward strand.
ATTTTATTTAGTAAATGCATTTCATTTTTATATTAGTCATTAAAATCTTTGATAAAATATCAATGAACCTCCTCAGAAATATTAATTGTGATAAAACCCTGTGTTAAGAACAGTCGCTCTCGAATTTTCTACGGGTACATATATTTTTAATGTTTTAGGCGGGAAATAATTCTAAATATTGTTTTATATAAAATGTAATTAAATTTGGTTAATTTTGTATTCAATTTGAGAAAACATTTTTAGCCGCTCTTCAGATAACATATGTTATTTTTAATACTACTTATAGTTTTTCAAAATGATTATGAATATATATTAGTCATAAAAAAAGAGAACTATTAAGTAGAAATATTTAATCTAATAATTCATACACCACAATAATTACATCATGATGTTTGTTTAGATAAAGAATTAGGCTGTATGTTTGTAAATAGTTACGTACAATTTTAATGATTATGAATTACAAGTCTGTTGTACAAATTAAGTTTTCAAATAAATAGCAATGAGAAACTCTCACAATATAAGAAAAAATTGTAAACGCTTGAAAAGAACCGTTTTCAAAAGATATTCTTTGTTTTAAAAGGACACTTCAATTATTCGTAGGGGTCATTTTAACTTTCGTCATTTTATTATCGCTGAAATAAGCTGATTTAGGATTATTTCCGAAAAGAAACAAAAACTAAGCCTGCTCGTTTCCTTTTGAAAGCATCGTAAATTCCGCTTCCGCATTTTCGATTGAAAAACTGTGCTCTCGGGCTTCCTCCATCCCCCGTTGCCATAGCGACCCTTCACTGTTAAAAGGTGGAGCTCCAAAACCCCGCCTTTCTCTACCCAAATAATGAAAGTCTCTTCCCCCCTCTCATTCTAAATTATCGATCCAATGTCTTTCCGCTTTTGCAAAGGGCTTATGTTCTTTGCGCTTTTAGGAGCGCTCTTTCTATTGGGTGATTTTAAAATATTTTTTTGTTCTGTTTTGCTTCTTAAAACTGTATTGTATGTTTGGTGATTATAATTTTAAATTTAAAATGTAACACAATTTTTTAATACGTTTGTCTAATTATTTTTAAAAGTTTAAACATGATTTTTTTTAAGCAACATGAAAAAAAATTTTTTATTTAAAAAGTCATTTTTGATGAAAGATTTTCTTTCTTCTTAATATTTTTATGTTCTAATTGTTTGTGTTTTGTATTTGGAACTTAATTTTAATATAATTGGTTATAATTAATATTTAATTATTACTCTTCAGATATATTTAGTAATGTAGAATCTTTATGATATATAGCTTCTGATTCATAAATTATAAATCATTAACTTATTATTAAAAAATAATTATTAAAAGATAATTAAAAAATTAAATCAAAACATTTGTTTATTTAAGTAGGTTTACTCTGTTTCTTTGTTCGGTAGTTTTGCTTTTCTTATTACTCTTATAGAATTGAAAACATAAATATTTTATTTCGAAATCATTAACTTTTTATTTAATTTTTTTCTATATGTAGTTCAACTTCCTCGGGTGCAGTTTTTTTTTTCAATTAAATCTTACATAGCTACTTTTACGGCTGTTAATAAAAATAACAAAATATCGGTAATTCATGTAATTATTTTATTCATTTAAACGTTTTAGAGATGTGGAAAAAGTAATCGATATCAGTCAAAGATAAATTGTCATAAATTACTAATGAATCAATCAATTGATTGATTAAACGATTAAAAGTATTTTCTTTTCTCCATCGAATGTTTTTTTTTTATAAAAAAAAAACGAATTTATATTTTTGAAAGTATTTGTTATTTTAAAAGAATTTACTTTTACATTTATACCAAAATATTTAGCAATAAATTAATTTTCCTTAGGAAAAAATAAATCTTAAGATCGTGATTTAAGATGCTTGAATTGAGATAGCTGTATTTTTTGTTATTATCTGTAGCAATGATTCGATACTTTTATAAAAAACGCGTTTTGGTCAACAACTAAACAGTAAAGAAGCTAATAATAGATGAAAGAGTAACGTAGATAAATTTTACATACAATCCATGCTAAACATTTCCAACACAAATATCGATAATTACAAAGTTCTTAAAATAAAAAAAGTTTAAACTAATTAAGCTATTTTCTGTTACTAAGAGAAACGTGACACATATTATAACCTGGATTTTAACTCTTCATGCATTTATAATTTTAATGAATCATTAAAATTGTGATGCATATTTAATATTGTTAGTAGATATTTTTCGTTTATTTATTTTAGATAAATAAGTATGTTTTTTTAAAAATTTAGTTTATTATTTTCTAAACTTTTAAGAATATTAGTTAATTTTTATAATAATTATTAAATATATCTCAACAGAAATGATTGGATATCATTAACATCGCACTTACAAATAATCTGAGAGTTAATGGGTTATATAACTCGTAATTTTGCAGAACATTTAAGCGACGAGGACACCTGATTGGGCATTCCATATTCAAAACTTATATTGCGCCACGCCAAGAATAAGATTTGGAGTCTGGACGTATTTAACGTGCAATCAGCTCTTTTCAGAGGCGCATACGGGAAATTTTCAAGAAGGGGGGGGGGGTCGAGATTCGAAAGTCTACCATTCTCATATCATACACCGCCAAAGATATACTTTTTTGATTTTGTCGATTGCTGGGATCAAAAAACTGTAAAAAATAAATTATTGAAAAATATAATTAGCATAATTCAATAAAATAAATTATTAACAGCTATTACTTAATAAAATTTTGCGTACTACACAGACAGGGTTATAATCAATTGAAAGACAATCAAGGGCGATGGGAAGGGGGTTCGGACTCGGTGACCCTCCCTTGTGTGCGCCACTGACTCTTTTACTTGATGGGTTTCCTTACCAACAAGTTTCGAATCTAAAACTTTACATAAACAATTCTAACCAAGACTTTATAGGATTCTTGCTTGAGATATACATAAAAGTAACGAACAAATATGCCTGAACAGAAGTTTATTTATTTATTTATTACTTTTAATAACCATTTACATTTCAATTTTAAAACTATTTCTAATTTCTCAAAATAAATGCATATTTCTGACATGTCTCAGCTCATAAAACGCTCCGACACCCCATCAATGCAAAGCGAAACTAAACCTGGGATATATATCGTTAGAAATTCTTTCCTATAACCCCCAAAAATAAAAATAATGATGAAGAAGTAAAAAAGAAAGGCCAAAAGAATGGCGAAACGTCCTCAAGGGAATAAATTTCCAGCATCATTTCAGACGTGGGCAGCCGGAGTTTTCAAAATTGGAACAATTTGCGAGGACGCTAAATGCTCGTTACAGAGAACCTGGCTTCGACAATAAAAGTACTCCATTCGTTGCATTTAGGACTTCCCTGGAGACGAGCGACTCGCTTTTTTTTTTATCTTTCCCCCTCCTCAGGAACGATGTTATGAGTTCCAGCAGTTTGTCCGCCTGATATCGCGTATAAACGTCAAGGGACACCTAGCACATATTTCGTTGCCTTCTTGTGGGATCATTCTTCTGCGGGGCTGCCTTGTGAAAACAATAACTTCGATTTAGTTTTAAAATTGTTCTGGTTGCTTTTGTTTTATCTCTAGGTTCTTAAAGAGGTAGACTATAAAAATATTTTATTTTACAACACCTTACGAAGTATTATAAAGTCTAGATTTGATTTATGTAAAATTTCGAAGATATGTTCTCTTTCTTCGTTAATTTATTTCTTAAATGTTTGGATTCCAACCATGTTAATTTTTTTCCTTAGTTAATTTTTTTAATTAAATTTGTAAATTTAAACAATAAGGGAAAAGTTATTTACATGTTTTTAAATTAATTTGGTATCTATAAAAATGTTAAAATAAATACTAAAACCTTTTGAAAACAATCTAAAAAACCCAGTAATTGTTGATTGAACAAATAATAATAATAATATTGCTGTGAGAGTTCTATCAAAAAAATAAATTTTGATGGGTTTTTTTTAATTTGAAAAAATTATTTAAATATCGTTTTTAAAACATTTTGAACTCTTACGTTGTGTATCAACGGAGGCTAAAAATTAATTTACAGAAAGAATTTAAAATTGAATAAAAAAGTTAATTTAGCAAAATATTATTGCAAAAAGTCATTTATTAAAATCGTTATTGTACTTCTTTAGCTGATGGTTTTCTAAACTCTTATTTACCTCATAACAAAAAAAAATTACTTTTCCATTAAAAGCTCATTCTGGAACCGGTATCTTTTAAAATGTAACAATCCAATGCAAATGTAAGACATTTCACAGAACGTCAAATGTTTGATCACATTTGTTTTGAAAAAATTCACATCTTAAATTTTAAATAAAAACTAAACAATATTCAAAATCGTAATTTCTTAATGACAGAAGCCTTGATTTCTATATTGGGTTTTTAATGTTTGATTTTATTAAATTAAGAACATTTGTAATGATTTTTAGTTGTGATAATGAGATCTTTATAGAGACTCATAGTTCTTACTCCTGCTATCGATTACATCAAACAAGATTCAGCTTCGAAATTAACTGCATACAAATACTTTAAATATATTTTTAATAATATGTAATCAAAATATTTTAATAGTGTTTAGTTCTTTTATTTAAGATTTTTCTAAAAAATTAAAATTTGTCTCAAATATTAATTTGCTGTATAGTTTCTAATTATTCAAATAAAATATGAAACATACATTATTTACAGAAAGAGCTTTTATGCCTTTAAAATTTTAATGTTAAAATTAATTAGAAAATAATTTCTGCAGAAAAAAAGAAATTTTTATATAGTATTAGTTTGAGTCTTTTTAATACATTTGTACGAAAAACGTTACAAAAAGGCATTATTTTTTACAAAACTTAAAAACAAAATTTTTAAGTGTAATAACTTCGAAAAGTAGTTCATGAAAGAAGCCAGTAAATTTTTACAAACTTTTAATTTTCTTTTAATTTAAAGATTACTAAATATAAAATACCTTTTTGGATTCATATGTGTATATTATTTGATATTTTGCAGAAATGGCATTTAACTTTATTCTAAATCTTTCATGAATTAAAATGTGCCATTTAATTAAGAATATTCGGAGAAGTTGTGTGAGAAAACTTGAAATATGAAAAGATACACTTTATTATTGCGAGGTTTTTCTAAAGAAATACAAGATCTTAATTCAAAATGTTTATGTGGAGAATCGTTTTTCACCAACACAGTATGTAGTTTTAGTTCAAAAGGTGGTATTTTTCATATAAAATTTGTAATCCTGACCACATAAATAGTTTATTAATAAGGAAATATTTTAAATTCCTGATAATTACGTTAGCAATTAAGATTAAATTCTTCTAAAATAGTATCATGTTGAGATGACATTAAATAAGATGAGAAATACTTTAAGAAATTTGATTCATCTTGATATATTTATGCAGCAAGATATTTTGCATCTCTCTCTCTCTTCTCCCTGTTTTTACAAGCAAGCTTCAAATTTTAAGAAATTTTTTTAAATATAAGAAATAAATTGCACTAAAATTTCCATGCATATATCTGAATAGATTTTGAATATAGAGTCAGCTTCGAACTTACTTGATTTCATGTTTGTTTAATCTCCTTAATTTACCTCCTTTTTGAAATATCCAGAATATATTTAATTTAAATAAATTGAGCAAAACATTTTTCCTGTTTATAAGCATTGATTTGAGGCTTGCTAAAAATTATACACTTTCTTTTCATACTTAAAATGACACAGGAAATCTTTAAAAAATGTGTTTGTTGATTATTATATTATTCTCATGACCTCTAATTTTTCTTAAACTTTTATCTGGATTTATTTTGGCTGTACATTAATTATTCATAATATCTACTGTCTTTACTTTTGTATCCATTCACAACATTATATTAGGAAATCATTTTCCAATGGGTTTTCTTTGAAGTTTCCTTTTCTCTTCAAATCCGAGACCCCCTAAACATAGTTTTTATCACCAGTTTAATTTCTTTTAAGAATCGACGATAAACTTAACTGCTCCCCTATCATCTATTATAACCTAAAGTGCAATTTTCAGAGCACACGGAACTGTCCCCGGAGAATTATTGTAAACCATAAAATCCAATTGCATCGGGGCATCCTCTTCTAAATTCAGGTCGAGTCACTCCATTTCTTCCATAAGCACCATATATTTTTCACCGTAACCCTAATCCCCTTTAACTTAGAAAACCACCCTCCTTACCTCTCCCTCATACCAAAACGGGGTGGGCATATCTCAAAGCATTACGTCCATCCCCTGCCCCCGACTTTTTTACTCGTTCTTTTTCGGCTTTTATCGGCGAGAATTTGAGAAGAGGAAAAACATAGCAGCTATTTCGTGCTCTACTTGACACGTCGTAGATTGGAACGAACGTGTAAGGAATTTTGTCCCACACTCTATCACTCTTCTTTAACCTTTTCTTCATTCATTCTTTCGTTTCCTTCCCTTCTCTCAAGGCATACCTCTCTCTCTCTCTCTCTTCCTTAACAATGTCCACCCTCGCCCTCAGCCCCTTTCTAATCTGCCCACTTTTTCCACAACACCCCCTGCTTCATACGAAGTGCCTTCCGCTGCAAAAACTTTTTACAGTAACCATCGATTTTCGAAACGGCGAGAGAGAGAGAGGGTCGTTATCTTTGCTTCGTTTGCTTCCTCGGGTATAAAAAAAAAAAGAGAAGAGAAAAAAGATCCGAAAAAATAGTGAAAAATAAAAGTATATAAACAAGAAACTCGGAAGAAGTTGAAGGGAAGTATAAAAAAAATCTCCCAAAAAATAGTAAAAATAAAAATAAAGAGTTGAGAGAAGTAAAAAAAAAAAGGAGGAGGATAAAAAATGAAATAAAAGAAAAAAAAAGACTACAAAATCCTTCCCCAAGACAATGGCTTAGAGTTTCGGAGAGTTTACGTCCAGGCTGGGGGTGGAGGGGTTGAGTAAAGGGGGGACAATATAAACTGTGCTGGATATTGATTGGTTCTGAATTTCCAGGGATCAAACTGGAATTGTAAGCTTCGTTTCTTCTTCCCTTTATTTTTTCCCTTGTTTTTTTCTCCTTCGTTTGACCAACCAACTCGAGTCACCCTGGAGATAAATCTTTTTTGTTCTCCCGCCCACTACCCTTCTTAATCTCTAGACTTTACGTTCCAACCTTTTTTTTTCTTCCTCTCTCTTCTCTTTCTCAAGACTTCCTGTCTTTCCTTTAAAAGCAATTTCTCTAAATTTTTCCTAGAAGAAGTAGTTCTCAAAGTGATTGAGCTCTTTTTATCACCGGATTCCTTTCCTGTGAAAAGAATATATAGTGAAGTTTTTATAATAACTTAAAGCGAAGAGATCATATATTCACAAAAATTTATTTTTATAATTAATTTAAAATATATTCAGTATTGAATATCTTATATTGGTGGAATGACTTATAAATTTTTTACTACTCACAGCTCTTAGATCTTTTTAGACACAAAAGAAATAATCATATTTTTCTTCTCAAATGAAGTATTCGCATTTATTCCAATTTTTAACAATATAATCAAAATAAGCTGCACACTAATTTACATTTTTAAATTTTTTAGAACATTAAAAATTTTTATCCATAAAAGTAATATTTTTTACAATTTATTTTCTTTCAAGTAGTATTACCTCAATACTTTACTAAAGATATCTTGAATAAAATAATAAAGAGTTTTAAAAAATACTAGTTAAGGATAGATATATATACTTGTGGCTGAAGATAAAATAAACCTTATCTGAAGATTTAAGAAGCTATTTTTTTACATGACGTAAAATAGCTGTTTTTGCTGGGGAAAACTTTTTTATTATTGTGTATATGAAATTTTATTTTCATTTATGATGTAGGTTTGAATTTTTTTTTAAAAAATTAACAAGTTTATTCTTATATATAAACATATAGAAACAATTATAGTTCAAGTATTGTCTATATTAACAAAATGTATATATTATGATTGAGGAAAAAATTATCAAAAATACACACACAAGAAATATAGAAAATTTGAAATTTATCAGAAACAATTTTCTGATCATTCGGTTGTATAGGTGCAATTTCATCTGTAACTGAATTTTTCTTTACAGTGAGGCGTTGATTTTTCATAATTTAAGTGTAATTAATTATTTTCTTATGTTATACAAATGTATTTCCTGAGCATTCTGAAAGTGTCATGAATTGCAAACACCTTGCGTATTTTTGCAACAATAGCTTATGATTTTATAAATAGTATTAAATGGATAAAAATCGTCATTCGTCAGAAACATTCTATTCGTAATATATATTATAATGAGGATGAAAATTCAATTAAGACTACTGATTTTAAGAAATTAATAAGAGTTGAGTTAATTTAAAAACTTTTTCAAAGTGCAATATAATCTTTTGTTAGTGTCTTCTGTTTTTGTGGCAAATATAATCTTTCTTGCTCTAATAATGTTTTTATCAAATAAAACATTGAGTAAAATTTTAAGATATTAAGTGGATACATCATGTATAATTAAAATTAAACTCTTAAATTCCATTTCAAAAACTTTTTAAAAAATTGCAATCCAACTTTTTTATTTTTAACTCATTTCAGAAATTTTCAATACACACAAACACATCACTTCAAATTAATATATAGGAAAATTCCCTTCTCTTACATTTTAATCTTTATCTATGTTTGCTATTGTTTACTTCCAAAAAAAATCCGTATAATAAAAATTGGAGATAACTTTTGCTTCAGATATTAATATATTTTTCTTTTAAGAATTAAGGCACATTTACATTTGATAATTAAAAATATTAGTAATTCTTCATTCAGATTTTCTGAATAATGCTTTGAGTTTATCCTAAAAATATCATGAAGCATTCATTATTAAACGTTAAATGTCCATTAATATTATATTATTTCCTATTTTATTGCCATTTATTTTGTAATTATAAAGTTTTATTTTTGAAATTCGTTTCAGATTCTATTTAGAAAGAAATAGTTTGTAAACTCCTCGCTTTATATTAATAAAATTATAGAATAATTTTTCTAATTCTAATCTTCTTTTAAACTCATTCCTGTTTCATTTTTTTTTAAAAAAAAATAGCTTAAAAATTTTTTTTTTGATAAGTAATACATGAATTTGCAAAAATGCACTCATTATTTATTCTCATTCACAATAATCTTTAAATATTCGTTCTAAATGACTTTATTCTTGCACGTATTCGAAACTTTAAATTTTCGATTTTGGACTAGTGTAAAAACCTCCATCTATTTCATCTGAATATTATAAATAATACACAAGCATTCTGATGAGTGATAAATTTGGTTTTAGTTATTGTATAGAACTAATGATCTGTGATGAGTTGTGGTGATGTACCTTGAAATTTTGAAATAAAGTTATGTATATAACGAAGACAACATCTGAATTTGTACCCAATTCTTTTTTGCTCTACATCCCGACATTTGGAATCTTTAAAACTGAGTTGAGTGTAGAATTGCTACTAATCCATTAAAAAATTCAGATTTTCCCACAATGGCCTGATGGGAACAAGCCTGGTCTCAGCAACCCTCTGATTCATCTGTTTTCACTCATCTGACTGCCCCTCACATACAATTGATTTCTAGGTCTTCCGCCGTTGGAGCCATCTACTGTTTGACGAAACTCTTAATCTACTAAGTTACATCCATCCCACGATTTCCGAACAAACAAAGAAGAAGAAACCTCTTTTCTATTCCTCTCGAAGGAGTCTGAGAACGGATTTTTATTTCCTTGATTTGTATGAGGGGGTTGTTCTGAACTGCTGCTTGATACCCTCAATTTAAAACTAGAAAAAAACAGTAAAAGATTTTGAAAAACACGTATGAAATTGAATTGAAAATCTTAACTTAAAAAAAATTTCTCTTTTTTTTAAATTAGAGCGATAAATATAAAATGAAACTATAGTGAAAGAAAAAGTACCAGAGAACGTATTCCTGGAATACATTCCCTGTTGATTTCAGTATGTGATGATTGCACTTGTTAGTAAAATTTCGTTGAAGTTCAATTTCAAATACTGACTATCGCTAAGAATCCATTGATTAGTTTATAATGAATAGTTTAAAATTTATATATATGTACATCATTTTATTACATTATTCTGTGTAAAGATATTTTAATTAATAGCTTCTCATTACATTTCTTTAATGTTTTTTTTTTTTTTTTTTTTTTTTTTTTGCTTTTTAAAACACTAACCGTTATGCCCAAACAATTTAAATAAAAAAATAAAATAAGATTTAATTTACGAAATAAGAAAAAGAAACACAGTAAGCTCTTATGAGTTATTATGAATTAATTTTATCTCACTCAGATTTTGAATTTTAAAAAATCTAAAAATCTACAATTGGTATAAATTTTTCTTTATAAAATTTGTAACGAAAAACATTACGGGAATTGAAATGCATCAGTAATTATTTTTATGATGAATTTGTTTACTGTTTCAACAATGGCAACAATGAATTAAAATCAGTTTTTTAACTACTTGTAACGATATTTTGAAGTATAATATATTTCATCCTTCATATATATTTTTAATTTAAACTGGTGCTTCTTACAACAGAGATTCTTAATTTTATTTCATGAAGGGTTTTTATAACCTTCATGAAATGATAAGAAAAAATTTGAGTGTTTTTTCTTCACATCAATAGAGAGTAAAAATGCAAGTAAATATTTAATTGTTTTCTGCCAAATTTTGAAAAGAACAATTTTTGTAGGGATAAGTCACATTATGAAAATTACATTCCAATAATATAATGATGTAAAAAAATGTTAATTGATAAAATATATTTATAATTTTTTATTCATTATTGATGAAAGCACAAGCGTTAGAATTGTAACAAAGACAAATTTTGAAAGTGATTGTCTGACAAATTTATTGATAACAAAACAATAGTCTCCTTTTGTGTTTGTGGTGGTTAACCCTCTTCCAAAAACTACCTAAAATTTAAAATGCATAAAGATAAAAAAATATCATTCATTTAAGTTTAAAATTGCTATAAATGTGATTAAAAATTTTTTTTAAATTTTAATTGTAGGCTTATTTAATTATTTTACCCTAAGAGAAAATATTTTTGTTTTTTAAGATATTCTGTATTTGAAAATTACGCTTATAAATTACATAAATTCATTTATAATTTTTAATAACCAGTTTGTATCAGTTACCGATCACAAAACAATTTATTCTAAGAAACACTAAATTTTCTAAATCACAAGTTAAGAATAAATTTGTTAACAATGTTAATATTCCGAGCATATTCTTCTAACAGCATTTTAAAATCATCACATCTCAACTCCGAATTCGAAATGGGCGGGATTTTTTTTTTCCCTCGACGAATAAAAATCCGCATCTCGCGGGAAATTTATTGGAATAAAAACGAAAGCTGACTTCCAACTGGAATTATTGATTTCTTTTTCCACCAATCTGAAGATAGACACAGAATAAAAATGATTTTTTTTCTCTCTCTCTCTTTTTGAGCAGACACGCGTGTGTCGCTTTAAGGCCTATGGGGACACGAATTCTACCTAATCCCAAAGGGAGAGGGGGTTGGAATGACGTCACAAAAAAGTAAATAAATAAATAAATAAAAGTAGTGCAGGACAGTGAAAACGGTCTGTCCGGTAAAACTCTAGTAATGGGGTTTCTTGCGGACGGAGAAATTGAAAAAGAACCTTTTCATGTTCTTGCGTCAATAATTCAGAAGGGAGAGAGAGAGAAGGCATCTGCTTTTATGAAAGTACGATTCGTGGGTAAAAGCCTCGCCAAAAAAGAAATTCAAAAAGTCGTATTTTTTTGTTTTCCATTCTCTCTCTCTCTCTCCTTCCATGATCTTAAGCGTCCAGAAAAGAAATCGCTTCAAGTGCTTTTTCTGGTTTCAGAAAATCTTTTGAGAGGTTTACTCTTTCCTCTAAATTGAGATTTATGGATTTTCATCAAGGATTTTAGGGTCTTGCTGCACTCAACTTATAATGAAATAAAAGACGAGAGAGACGCTTTGATGGGTCGACGCATTCCGTGCGTTTATAACCACTATTACAATTTATCATGAGATTGTTCATTATTTAAATTTTCGAGACTGTTGAAAATTTTACAAATTTAATGAGCTTATTGAACTGAATATCTAATGAACTGATACTGATCGTAAGCCAACCTTCCTATATAATTAAAAGTTTTATTTTAGACACGTTGAGTTTCATTCCGATAAATCAATCATAAATTAGAAGTTATTACACACATTTAGCAGCTTTAATTTAATTATATTAAAATCTTCCATTGCAGAATTATATGTTGCTTAAAATCCATATAGTTTAATAGGGGGAGGGAAAAGTTAAAAATAGAAAATCTAGAAGTTTTAAAGTGTTTTATAACATCTAATACTGAGATCAATTATGTGATTTAAGCTGAATACACTAATGTTAAATTTTTTAAATAGTTACTTATGCAAGATATTTCGCAAAACTAATCTTGATTAATATTTTTAATAAAGTAATCATAATTTGAAATTTATTAATTATCAATCTTTTCTTCTTGACTGATAGGATTAAATAATATTTATTAGAAATAGAAATACATTGTGACGATCTATACAGATAATGAAACAAAACATTTTGTGTATTTAAAAATTCCCTAAAAAAACTATTTTTCATTTAAAATATATCACAAGAACATTAATTACAAGTTTTTGTTTGAATACAGAGTTACATTTTATTTTCTCAAATTTAATAAATAGTTCGGTCGTTATTACAGAATATCAGTTTTACGTAACAAGAAAGAACTCTCACATAAATATAATGTTTCTTTGCACACGTTTAAGATTTTTCAATAATAATTATTTCCAGAATCTTTTGATAAGAATTTAATAACTTATATTTCATCGCAAATGGTATTATTAATATTTCTATATATATATTTCTGTTGTTAAAATTATGCTAAAATAAATTATAGTTTGAAAAAAACTAAAAAACACGCTTTTATACTGTGAATCGAACTAAAAAGTAAAAAAATAATTCTTAATGAAGAATAAAATGATTAACAAGAAAATGAATGTCATTGTGGTAAAAGTGTGGGGTGCTTTGTACTACATTTTTACACTAATTCAGCTTTTCGGAATAGAAGTTAAAATTATGACAATTCATACACTTATAGAACACCCCACGCTTTCACCCCAATGACATTCATTTTCTTGTTATAATCATTTTATTCTTTATTAAGAATTATTTTTTTACTTTTTAGTTCGATTCACAGTATAAAAGCGTGTTTTTTAGTTTTTTTTTCAAACTATAATTTATTTTTCATTTTTTTAGTTCGAACTACAATAAAAGCGGGTTTTTTAGTTTTTTAAACTATCATTTATTTATTGTTAAATTTATCCTTGAGTTTGATATCAAGCTGGAATTACGTGGCTGTAGAATTAGTCTTGCTCTTCAATGGATATAAATTAACGGGTTCGAAGTGTATTTATTCTCTCTGTTTACGAGGCCTTGAATGAGTCCCGTATCGTTATATTAGATTCCGTCTCTTTTGAACAGGTCAAACAAATAAAAGTGTGTAAAGAAGAAAAAGTTCGAATTAAAAAAAATTTTAATGTACCATGTTTTTATATAACGGACTAAAAATTATAAAATTCCTCCTTTTCGTTTTTGTTTTCTTTTTTCACAATTTCATGCATTGTCATCGACTTCTGAGCTATGGTACAAATTTCAAGTCTCTAGCTCCTCGGAAAGTCACACAGTTTAAAATCAATTACAAAATTCCACCCGGACAGACATTAAAGAAAGCAAGTTATTAAAAACATGGTAATATAATTAAAAACATGATGTCAATCGTTTTTTCACCTTTTAAACGTGTTCCTTTCATGTTAATTCTTATCATCACTTCTAAACGTATTGCTTTATAAAAATAAAAAATATTTAGCACTTAGAAAGCAAATTATTTTTTTTTCCACATGCACGAGCCTTTTTTTTTATTTTCATTTTCAGAAAAATGTTTATATTATGCTTAGAAATTGCTAACACACACCACCCTCCACTTTCTCAGATACAGAACCTTTTTTTATTTTATTTCTATTAACCCGCAAGTGTATTTTATACTTGCATAAAATTAGCTTTAAATTCAAAACACTTGCTATAGCTTATTCTTGCCTTATTCTTTTAGTCGCTAAATCTGAAATAAGTCGCCAAATCTTCAAATGATGTATGAAATTAGTCGCCATATCTGGAAATGGTACATGGAACAAGTCGTCAAATTTAAAAATGATATATGCAATAAATCGCCAAATCTGGACGTTTTATCTGGAATTGTCGCCAAATCTGATTATCCTTATTCCTGACGATCCTGAAAAGGACAATGGGACAAAATTATGAAATTATTGTATTGTCATCAGTCCTTGACAAGTGTGCGAAATTTCGAATGAATCCGATCTTTTTAAGTGGGTAAAAATCGAGTTCTAAGATTCCGTTACATGCAAGTGAAACTTATAAAAGCGTGTTAAAAACCATTCACGATATTCTGCTAAGATATAAGTCACAATCATATTCTTTTAAGGTTTTCTCTGTCTTAATGTCAACGAAAATGACCAAACTTAGAACACTTATTCACGCAAAAAGAGTACAAATTCCCATGCAAGGTCTTATGTTCTAGAACCGGGGCTCGGCAACCTTCTTGGCTTGCTGTGCCAATCCTATCCACCAATTTGTTCAAGGTGCCACACAGTAGGAAATTTTGAAATAATTCGATTCGCGTGCCATAAATTGTTGACTCTTGTTCTAGAACAAGGGTCTTAGCAACGTTTTTTTATTATTGCTGTTGTGGTGCACTTTTAACAATTGGCGGTACACTAAGAATAAACTACGCTTAAAAGTATTTTACTGATCTATAATACATTATGTAAAATAGTTTGTGATTATAATTTTCAATGTTAAATAAAATAATATGTACGACAAGGACAATAAAATGCTTATTGAGTGATTAATAAAAATTAAGTATAAGAATACATTTAATGAAAAATTTGGGCTTGATGATTTTTGATAATTTCGTTTATATTGGATCGTAAAACTGATAATGCCACTCTCATATCTTCTCATTTACATTTAAAAGTTTCGATTTTTTTTCTTTTCATTTTTATATTTGTTAATGCTGGAAATCTGAATTCACGGAAATAAGATGTAGAAAATTGTAACAATATTTTTAAAATTTTTTAAGTATTATGGGATAATTGCTTCTAATTTTAATCCAAAATGAATTAATTGACTATTCCGAATGTTTTAAAATTAATTGTTACAGAGCGAAATTAGTTCATCTTCATTCAAACTTAATTCATGTACATATGTATCTGTTATCACAAATGGATTGTGAACCCAATCAAATTTTTTTTTGTATCTAAATTTTGGAAGTAATGAATAACTTTCTCCACTAATGTTGTCAAATGGTCAATACCAATTTCATGAATAGTTTATTTCTATAAAACAGCCGAGTTATTCGGTTTGGATTTGTTTTATTATTATTTTTTCAGAGTATATATAATCAACAATTTTAAAAAAATTTAAAGGGCACACTTTAAGGATCTGGCAACACACAAAAGTGCCGCGGCACAGTGGTTAAAAATCAAAGTTCTAGAACAGAGGTGGCCAACCTTTTTAGGAAGGGTGCCATTTTTCGACAAAAAATAATAAAGCGTGCCACTTCCAACTTTTCGCGAACAAATGAAAAGGTGAAAAAAATGCTACTTAGTTATGTTCATAATAGAAAACATTTGTTCACAAACGTGTGTTGATTCAAATCTACAACAATATCTGACAACAATATCCCAGCGTGCAAATTTGAAAAATTGCTTGTTAGTACAAATTTCAGAAATTCAATAAATTTCAATGTAATATTGCGCCGTAGACAATAATTTCGATATGGATTTCAGGTGGGTAACAGTTAAAATTTTGCGGAGAAATTGAATACAAGATTTATGAAAAGATCTACATTTTTTTTTATCATCTTGAAAATCATCAAACCTAGGACTAAAAAAATCCTGCAGAAATGGATATCAAATTTTTAAATCTATCGCAGCTTGGAGCACTGTTGATTTTAATAGACAGTCCCCAAATTAATGTGAAATATGTTAATTTTCTTCTCCAAAATTAAGACAAAAAAAAACTAAAAGTTTGTCCTCAAAAGAAAGCATCCGACCAATTAGGGTAGGAAAAACACAATCTTTTCTCTGTAATCTTAAATTTAAATTATTTTAATGTCCCATAATATCGGTAAGAAAGGTAAAATTACATTGCCTGTCTTCATTCTAGGTTCTAGAATAGCAGGTACTCACTGGACAATCCAGTGTTTTCTTCCAGATATTTTAAAATACGCTCCCTAAAGTTCCAAAATCTCGCACGTGAAAAATTCTTTGGAAAGCTAACTCGCACAACAATGCAAGTGCATTCTCTAGACGATAAATTTCTACTGTAACTCATTTAAGGTTACTTAAAATTATTTTTTTCTAAAACAACCACACTTCAATAAAATTGTAGGAAAAATAAATTGTTTCTTATTATTATCTTTTCAAATTTTCAAATTTTTTTATTAAGTCTTCGCGTGCTACTGTTACAACTCCGCCGTGCCACATTCTGGCACGCATGCCATGGGTTGGCCACCCCTCTTCTAGAACATACATATCTTTATTATGTAGTGCCATCAATGATTATAAATATTCCATTAAAGCGCAATTTAGAGTTTTAAGTTAACCCACTTCGCACTGCAGTATAGGTGATAAAAAAAAATATATCACAATTCAGACAGTAATATGTAACTCTTTATAGGATAGCAAAGTCAGCAAGTGGTATTGAAGTTAAAATATTTTTCTGCTTGAAAAAAAGCTGTACATTGAGGCTCTTTTTTTACTGATGCTGCCTGAAGACAGCTTTAAGGATACTAATTTCGATTCTTAACACCATACTTCCATCAGCTATCTCACAACATACACGTGAGTGGTGCCAGATTAGAGAACCAGAAGAAGAAGGGAAAAAGGAGGGACAAAAATAATTTCCATCCGATCTGATTGATCATTACTATCTCCGGAGTAACTTAACGCATGGACTACTGGAGGAAAAAGTTGTTGACGTTTCCTGGGCGAAAGGAGGAGCTAATCCCCCAACGTTTGTTTCGGCCGCAGTAATTAGAGAGTCCTTTTCTCATCTCCGGCGAACGGCATCTTTACGAAACTCTTAAGAGGGTCTTAAGAGATTAGGACCTCTAAGCCCGTGACGAGTGTTGATGGACTCGGGAGTGGACGATTTGTCTGGATTCCTGTCCCGATTTCGGTCGTCAGATGTCGCGCGATGTAAAATATGGTCCTCTGCTGCTCCGCTTCCGACTTAAGGAAGCAGGAGTCAGATAAAGGCCGCTTTATCGCGCTTTTTACAGCGTCAATCAGTGATTAGAGGATCTTCGGTTTGAAAAATTGGAATTGTGTTCACTGGTGTCTTTATCCCCCTCCCTACATACACACATGGAATTTGCACGAAAACTGCGGAAAGAAACACATTACTTTCATTAAAGTGTTTGTAACGTTAGAGTGGTTTGTGGAAAGGAAAGATCAACCCCAAAAGAAAAGATAAAGTATGAGGTTATTCCTTTTTAAAGAGAGATTCTTTTTGTGTTCGTGAGGATGGGTTTTGGAAATGTTAAAAAGAAATGTACTGTGGATAGTCAAAAGATATGTCACTTGATTATATTTTGATCATAGTCTCATTCATTCGTCTAAGAACAAATAATTAGAAACCATAAAGTTCCTTAGACATATTTTTATTCTGTTTTGAAATTATTTCAATTACCATATTTATTGGAATCTAAGCCGTAATTGATTCTAAGTCGCACCCTAAATTTTCAACTCATTTTTGTGAAAAAAATCAAAAATTAG
This sequence comes from Trichonephila clavata, assembly GCA_019973975.1. Taxonomy (NCBI): domain Eukaryota; kingdom Metazoa; phylum Arthropoda; class Arachnida; order Araneae; family Nephilidae; genus Trichonephila; species Trichonephila clavata. The sequence continues at coordinate 45,575 of BMAO01028676.1, forward strand.
TATACAATGGTTTATTGATATCCAGTATTTAAGAAATTAAAACTATTTTAAATGAGAGTTGATAAGAAGTGAATAATTAATTTATTTTACAAGCATTAAAAACTTTCAAATACATTCCTGAATCTGTAACTTATCTAGCCTTCAGAAGCATGTTTAGTTTCCCCATTCAAAGAATTTTTTCTCCTTCAATTCTGGAGTCACCTATGTTCAGTTTCAAAAATTTATTTCTTTAAAATTCCTATGATAAGTTTGGAGTCATTAAAAAAGCGTTATGTGTGCTGGTTGCATATAAAATTGAAATTTTAAAATAAATAAAGCACAATTTCATATGTGAAATGTAATAAAATGTATTATTATCTTAAAACCTCATTTGACCTATCCGTGTGTGTAACATTAAATAATTATGTACAACTGTATGTTTAAGCTCATCAAAAATTCTATCAATAAAATAACGTGTTGAATACACCATATGAAGCAATTGAAAGAATTTGTTTTCATATTTAATAAAAATCTTAGTTGTACTAATTAATGTAAGGTATTTTTTTATGTAACAAAAATTAGAATTCCGGTAAGTACATTTACAATAGGTATATTTGGTGTAATGTCATCACAAAAATGCTGCACAGCGTACTGCTAGTGATTTCACTACGCTAGTAATGGATCCCTCTAATTTCATCACTTATTGATCATATACGACATAAAGCACTGATTTACAAGTTTTAAAGTAAGGCTACCCTATTAAAAGTAATTTAAACTTGGCGTCTCCAAGTTAAGTTGACCAATTTACGAAGCAACTGGTTCCAAAAAATATTTTCATCAAAATTTGAGGGGAAAAGGTAAATAAAATTTAATATTATAAATTGAATCTTATTTATATATGCATATTTTTACTTACATGTTATATTGTTACAGATACATTTTTTAAAACTTTTCGTGTCCCTCTGCGATAATCTGTGTCTTTACAGGAGAATGCACTTGCTAATTTAGTAATTAATGACACATACAATGTGTGTGTGCGTCGTGTGTAAAAAATATTAATTCAAAGGTTACATAGAATTAAAATTTATTCTATGGTGACCAATCATTTTTTATTTAAGAGCAATAATTACTATATTCTGAATTACATAGATTAAAATCTAGCTATATAATCGGAAAAAAAATAATTACTGCAGTGTTAATTATAAGTATAATTAATGATCTTTTTGAGAATTAAATGCAGCATTCAACGCTTAAATGGCATAATCTAAGTCTAGACTTAGATAACATTTTCTTTTCCTTAGACTTCATTTCACAAGTCTATTAAAAAAAATACAAAAAAATATGACTTTCCTTCACGGTAGATGGTTTACAATTCGCTTTAACGACAATATCATCCATTTCATCATCATTTTTTTTTATTATTTTTTCCCACATTCTGTTCTTTTATTTAGCGGACTCTTCATCTTTTGCAACTCACGCTTCATGTTTTTTTTTTCATTCCCATCTTCCGTGACAATTTTTTCCCCTTCCATCTTTCTCTTCAATCTCTTTCGTACCACGTGGAACCTGCGTTTCTCGCTTGATCGCCTCCGTATCTGTCGAACATGAAGGGGAAAATTCTTCAACGTCAGGACAGACGCGAGGATAGAAAACACCATCAAAAGCAAAAAGAGAGAGAGAGATAGAAAAAAAAAGTTCCAATCACGCAGTCTATAATGGAATAGTTTGTCTTGGAAGTTAGATGCCTCGATTTGATATGTACTATAAGTCTTTTCTTAAGATACAGCAGTAGTTTTGTGTGACACTGACGGGGTGTGGTGGCGGCGGTGGTGGGGAATATTGCGAACGAATGAAGTTATCATTGCATCATTGAACTTTCTTCGGGTAACTGGAGAAGTGGACAGCAGATGGTTAAAGTTTATTGCTGTCCCCGCAAAAAAAGGGGAGAAATGAAAAAAAAATGAGATTGATGCGTTGAGAAAAATTAATTGGTAAAGTTAATGATTAAGACATAAACAAATAAACATCGACGTGACAGAAATAGTGAGGAGAATATCTTACGTTGCATCAATGTCCTTTCTTAGCTTCGGAACTGGACAAGTTGCGACGGTAACCTAGTGGTCATCGTCGAAAGTTCAAGTCCGGTGCCACTTAAGACCCTCCGGGTGAAGGTGACGACGCACATTAAATCTGTTGAGCTCAAAAGATTTTCCGTTGGCATGGTGGGGTCATTTGTTGAGGGGAGTACTATCTCAGGAGTCGTCCTCTTAGCTTGACCGAGGCTCAAAAATACAAGGCCTATTGCAAACAACCCTTGTACAGTTTTATAGTGCTATGTAAATATAACTCTCACTATTGAAACTGGACAATCTACGCGTAAAATTTCTGACATATAAATAGTCAAGAAGAGTGAGGTTATATTTTAGTATATGAAATTAAATTTATTCATATAGTAATTTCAAACACTTAAAATATTTTAAAGATATCTGAAAAAAATTATTGACCAAAAAGTCTTCTCAAACCTTAAAAGTCTCATCGTCATGCTATTAGTTTCGATTTTAAGTATATATATTACCTCACTTCTTTTCACTTCAAGTGCTATTTTCAGCTTTCTGCTTATTCTATTTCACACATTATAGTTTTGTAATGTACAATCTCTTCTAAGTTTTTAAAATGTTAATTAGCATCGTGATAGTCAATTACCAATGTCTCAAATATTTTTAAGAGCATGAGCCGATGTCTGTTCGTGTTTCATTTGTAATGAATGAAACATATTAAATTTTACTTTATAGTTAAAATTTGTATACATTTTTAAAAATCTGAAAATGCAATGAAGGAAATTCAGTGCACTATTAATAATGAAAAAAATACACCTACCACTCGTTTTACAAGGAAAATATGTTCCTTAGAAAACTATATAAGCAGAAATCGTAGATTTTTATACGTAAGACAGTGCAAATAGAAAACAAACTTATATGTGCATATTTAAGCTTTTATTTCAACGTAAAATAAAACCAATGCATTATTGTATTTGTGTCAACAGGCATACTCTTTTCAGTGTTGTCTTCTAGCCTATCCATTTATGCCTTTTCTCCATATTCTTCATTGTAATATCTCTTTAATATAATAATAGAAGAGATCCAGCTGCTGCATTTTTTTCTAATGGAGTCTTCGTTTTTTCTTGTTTTCCTTATTGTGGCTTCAATCATGGTATAAAACATAGCAATACCTGTTACTCTTTCTCCATTATATAGACGATCTAAAGTTTTAATTTTGCTTTCGAAAAAAGTAACTTTTTTTGTTAATCATTTCTTTCAAATTTCTTTTTGGCGTCGTAAAATCCCTAAAACTTTAATATAATTATAAAAATGCTAAAAAAAACCATACTTTTTATCGCTAACTAATAACTACAAGGCTTTAATGAATTTTGAATAGAAAAACTAAATAATTTACAGTAAAATTGCCTACACTAAATCACATGAACAAAGAGTTTGATTGTGCATACAAATGGGGAAACCCATTTTTTTTTTGGATTGGTTTAACTTTAATGCAACATGGCATGTAATTAAAAATTACTGGAAATATAAGTGCCAATGTTACCGAGGAATTTAATTTAAAAAATACCTAGAATATTTTTCTTAATCCTCTATTTTAAAAATCATGTAAGAAACAGATACAGTAAATCAGGAGATATAAATATAGTTCTTTTTAGATCTAAAGATAAGTTGCTATCAATGCACAAACAAAAATCGACAGTAAATAATGGAAAGAGAAAAAAATTTTAAATAATTGTTTGTTTCTATCATCCAGAGGTGTAGCTAACACCGGATCAGCCATGCCAATGATACAGGGCCCCTAAGCTAAAGGAACTCCATCATGTGTAACATTTTGACACTTTCAAAAAAGTTTTGTTAATGAGATTATTTTTTTTATTTTTTGAAAAAAGGGCCTTCAAGGAATTTTAATACACTCATTTGGTACCATTTACGCCAGTGCTATCAGCTCACTTAAGATTTATATATATTGCGTAACAATAGTATGAATTTTCTACTTCTAGGAAAGAATATTTTTCTTGTTTTTCTTTATGTTATGCTATTTAACACGCAATTTTGTTTTTGTATATTATTTTTTAATTCCATATACCTTCAATTTTTAGTGAATCTTTCAATAGCTTGTGATCCAAATTTAAGTAAATCTCTAATTTCATTCTTAACTACAATGCTACTGAAATTTCCTCAAAATTATTATTATTCTAAGCACTTAAAGAGTGAATTGTGTTCAATAGCGCAAATAACAATCCTTTTTCTTTTTCCTAAGGCTACTCTTTAACATCTCGTTTATCATTTTTTTCATATGGACATAAAATAACGTAATTGTCTTTTTAACTTATTAATTTCCTTATGAAGTTTCTTCATCTCAAATTGAACAATCTTTCGTTTCTTTTTATACTATTCTCAGCAGTTTGAAACGTTTTGTAAGTATAAGAGAAATTTTTTTAAATATATGGAACATTCTTCATAGCAGGCAGAGGGTACTTATAAAAAGCAAACATTTAGGAGTATTTCGTGTTCAACAATTTTAAAATAAAAAAATAGTGAAAAATTTAAACTGTAAATTAAAATAAAATTCTTCCATTTTTACATTCTAATAAGTATTATGCTTAGTTACATGCAATAAAAAATTTGCCCTTTTTTTGGAACATTTCGGACCAAAAAAAAAATTTACCGCTTAAAGGGTTAAGCTTCCACAGTAACAAATTTCTTTTCAAAAATATATATGATCCTCGAAATAAAGGAAATGTTTGTAAAAACTTTCGAATTTCTAAAAAACTTTAACAGACATATTCTTTAAAAAAGTATGCATGGCAAAACTCTCAAACCCTTATGTTGTACGTCAAAACCTAATATTGAACTTTTCCATTGAGAATCCTTATAATATTACATTAATACTTCCCTATAACAACCTTCACATACCCGACCATTTCACACATATGTGTTACTCTGACTGCTTTGAATTCCGCAAATCCCCCAATTCCGTACAATCAATACAGCAATCCAAAACTGTGACTCGCTCCCTTCATCCAAACATAAGTGAAAGAAATATGGCATTCATCCCCTCTTCGTTCTCCTCCCCCCCAAGAACACGACGTTTTTAAAGTAATGACACATTATCTCGCGTATAAATAGCTATGCCACCACAAGGCGGGCGTGCTTACGGGGTAGGACAGAGAAAATCGATATTTTGCAATCAAGCACTCCCACCCCACGAATGTTGGGGGTGGAATTCTTTTTCTCTTCCATCCATACCTCCCACTTAGGGGATTGTAGGGTGACGTCACCCATTGCGTATACTAGGAGCTATTTGTATTGGATTGAAATGATTTTAAAAATTGATTCCGTGAAGAGTATGAAATGGAAAAGGGGAGGGGTTACGAATTTACCACGCCTAAATTTCAAGCGCTGGGATTTTGGAATTCGAATTATCAATATAAGAATTTGAGCTAACTTTAAATTGTTTTGATTGATAACAACCTTAAAATATATTAGTTAAATTAAATTTAAGATAAACACTCAAGCAAAAGGACAGTTGACTGTTTTTGATTGATTTGAAAATTGATTTTTAAATTAACGTAAAATCCGTCGTATCGCGAGCACTTTAAACACAAAAAATAAAATAGAAATTTAGGGGTGCCCGTTATACGCCGGATATAAAAGTGATAGCCTTAAAAATAAAAATAGGTATGGGCACTAATAAAATTTCAATTTTATATACATCGAAATAAACGAATATATATACGAAAATATGTTCAAGGAATGACATACTTTACGAAATTTAAAATCCGCAAATGGGGTGACATTATACGGCGAATATACCTCAAAATTAAAAAATGTAGCTTGAAAGTATAGATGCGCGTTATACGCCGGATTTTATGGTATATTTCCTTACTTTTCTTGTTTTACATGTATCATTGTTTCTGGATAAATATGTTTTCAAACTTTTACATCTTATCATTTATTGATTCAAACTAAAACTGTTTGGGTACATTTAACCCTTTTTCTGTCGCGGATGAATATATATACCTCACTCAACTGGTGCCTTAACTGATCTCGGGCGTATATATATGCCTCACTCAACCGGTGCTTTAACTGCCCCTGGCATATATATATGCAACTTTCAGAAGTATGAACTTTAGAGGAACGCTGCTTTCTGTAAAGATTCAAAAGGCTTTGGAATGCAGTACAACAATCTTGGCAGTGCTTTTGAAAGATTCATTTATTTAATAAAAAGATATGCTAAAATTAAGGCCTCTTCTTTTTCTACCAATACACCATATAACTGCACGCGGTCACGTGAAAAAGGTGACACTAGGGAGAGGCAGTTCAGGGGTTAAAAAAAACAAATTTAGTTTTATTTCAAAACTATTTTTTCTTTACTTAATCTTAACATGAATATAGTTTGATAAGTAAAAGAACATTAAACTGTAAAAATGCTTTTAAGTACTTTTTACGAAGAAATGGTACGATTTTCATCTTCATGAAGGGCACCTATATTGCTTTTTGTGCAGCTATATATAAAATTAGAAAACGAATTCATAAGACTTAGGTACTTTGTGTAAGGCTAGTTAACTATTTTCACATAAACCTGTGAACTGAGCGTTTTAAAATAGAAAGTAAAACGCAGTAATACTATGTCCTCAACACATCATTCCTAGAAAAAACTAAAGCTTCAAAACTTCTTTTTTTTTATCAAATACAGACAAATAAAAGTCTTGGAAGGTTTTCTCCAGCCTTGTTTCGTTCAATCTTTTTCCCAGTGATAAAAATATTTTTTTCGGTTGCATTCAATCATAGAAATCAATGAGGGGGGAGGGGGATGTATCCAACCCCATCGAACTTTCCCTTTCCAGAAAGAAAGAATCGATCCATTGAAGGACATCTGGACCCAAAACCTAAACCGTAGGTATTCTAAAAAAAATAAAGGGCAGAGCAGATTTCACGTTCTCCCGAGGACACTGTCCGAAGAAGGCCATAGAGTTCATAATGGAGGTAGTTTTATTGTCCTCGCATTGTGTGCCTTAAGGATCGGACCTCATTGTTGACCGACGGCCGTCGTCCTTAGCCGGACGGAAAGTTATTGTTACTCCGTTCAAGCTCCCTGAAGAAGAAAAACGTAATTGATCAAGTACGATCCGGACAAAGGTACTCCTTATTAGAGGCATTCCGGTCTGGATAAACTGCGCCGGTCGCAGTTAACAAACACTGAGCCCCCTTTAGATTTTATGAGGAGGAGGCAATAGAAGACAATAAAAACCCTCTCGCATGGAGATTATTTATTTTATCGATATCGCTCGATGCAATCCGATGTAGCAATGACATTTTTTCTCTAATTACTTTCACCCACTTGTTTCTCTTTTCCCCTTTCTTTGTGCCCCATAGAGAGAATCAACATCATGTATCGGATTTCCTTCAGTTTTAAGGAACAGTAATTAAGGAAAAACAATGTATCTCCGTAAAGAGAATTGGTCCCAATTATATTGATTATAAATAACATTCTGGTTAAAGTATTTGTTAAGATATTTGAATTTGTTTTTTAAACATCTTTTCCATTTGTCTTCATGCCCCCCCCCCATAAATTTTTTTATACTTCTTTCTTTTTTTTCAAAAAAATTAGAGGAACAATTTATTTTAAACTATTTAAGTGCGCAAATTATTGCCCATTCAATAAAAAAAAATTTGAAAGGTATAGTTCGATTCCATTTATTTAAACCACACTTTAATTGAAACAACTGTTTTCTTTATTTTAAACCATGTTTCGAAAAAAATAACTCTAGTTCTAGTAATTTGGTTTCGTTTCAGAATTTAATATTTTATTTTAGATTGCAATGAAGCTTTATATCTTCAATTTATATTTCTATAAATTATACTTCTGTTTAGTAATTTATTAAATAAAGGAAGAAAAACAAATTTGAAAAAAAAAATTATTACTTACTTTTAATTAATTTTCCCATGATACTCTAGTCCTAATATAACCTGATTAGGATATTTATTAGGATGGATCAAAAAAAATATTTTTTCCGAATTTTAAAACCTGTTTACGCAAAAAAGATGTTCTGTGGAAAATAGTTGAAGGTTAAAGAAAAATTAATTAATTTTTATGTCAAGTACTGCCCCATTGGAACGAAATTTACTTATTTGTGCTTTTTTATAGTAAAAAGTTCAAGTAATATTTGTTAAAGAAAAACAGGTATTTTAGTACTTTTGAATATTTTAGTACAGGTATTTTATTGAGAGAATACCTTTTAAATAGTTGCAAGAAAAAAAACTTTAGGTATATTTAATCACAATCTTTAGTATTAAATTTTTAAGGAACCTACTGTCAAAATTACAGTGCACGAGAAAGCGGAACACGCAATAAAGCTTGTATGACACTGATTCGAAGATGCTGGGAGAGAGGTTTGGGTTAAGAAATGCTGCGTTGTACATTGTACTATATATATATATATATATATTCACTCCTAAGTATTCACAAATCAGCAATCATCGCTTTTGGTTATTTATATTGCAGAAAGATCATTTTATTTTGAGTCTAAAGTCATCTAATCTAAATTAAGACTTTCCATTTTTTCAAAAATTTAACTCTTTTTGTCAATATTAAATTTTGAAATTATTTTTTTTTCTATTATATTTCTCTTAATCTCGTATTATAGAGCATTTTTTCCTCCCATGCGTAGGTTCCGATTAAATAGTTTTTCTTCCTTCATATAACCGCGATCCACTGTCATTTATAGCTTCAGATTTAAAAACTGAATAAGCAATTTTTTTAATTAATATTCTGGACAAGTCAGCCATTTGTCTTAAGTTCTCTTGACCTATTATATATTTTTGTTAAATTTTGAGTTTTAAATCGTTTTATGATGTTTAAGAAATCTAATTTCTTATTATCTCATGCTTACATTTAAGAACAAAATCTATCAATACATGTTTTCTAAAGCGTTAGAAATTTCAATCACTAAGGCTTTCATTTGACATTCTTACAAGACTTAAGACTGTCCTTTAGTAATTTATAGGTTGAGTAAAGATGCACTAAAAACATGTTATAGCAAAATTGACTCCCGGGGGCTATATAGGCAAAAATTCCCTTTTTTTGAACTATTAAAACGGAAACTTAGTAGGCATGCCTCTTTTGTTGAATACAGACCCGCTATAAATGGGTTTTACAAAAATCGTCTTACACGGCGGCCTAAGAGATTACATTCATATATTCGACTTAGATAATATTTATATTCTGATTGACTGGTGTACCTAGGAAATACCGTACAATTCAGTTATATTTATTTATTTAATTTGCTATTTTATTTTTTAAATTGTTCTTTTCTTGGAGTTTAATTTGTAAATTACTTAAAATCCTTCAAATATTAATTAAATGTTGATGTCATTAATTTTTAATTTTTTGCTTCTTTTTATCTTAATTGTTATATTTTTCCATTTCATTTCTGCCTAGAACGGGTAAACGGGGAACGGGATCACGTGTAATTAGAAATTGCGAGTTCTTTTCAATATAAAGCAGCAAAAAGAAATTTCTCTAAAAGTATGTTGCTGTTGTTGCTTATGCCACCGGTCTGACGTAGTCAGATCGAGGCCCACGAAATTCATCATGGCAACGGGCTAGAGATACGTCTGTCATTAGCCTAAGCTTTGAGCCCATGAAGGTGACAGCGCGATTTTGCTCACGATAGATGGCGACACCATTCGGACCCCCAGATTTAACGGGCACGTGCTCCGTTTGTACTCGGCGAGTATTTGGTGGCATCGGGCATCGAACCCAGGCCTTCCGGTCTGGCGTCCGATGCTCTAACCACTAGGCTACTCACAGCCCTCTTTTAAAGTATAATGTTATCTAAAAAAATTTTATTGTTTCTTAATTAGAAGTAGTATTTGAAAAAATGTATGCAATAATAATTACTTAATAAAACAATTAAATACAATTAAAATCTTAACGGAATGGGAAAAAAACGAAATAGTTTTCAGACCGAGGGCTTTCAAATTCAAGAAATACAAAAAGAGTACATTTTTAAACACCGAGTGTTAATTTGGTAAATTTTGTTTGTATGGCATCTGACTGCACAGAACAATAATAGTTGTGAAACTTACGAAAATAAAAAATGAACAATTACGCAATCACAGGAATGGCCCTAAGACAAAGTATTTGTGTCTATCAGAGATAGATTTGTGGGATGAAGAAAAACAATGTTCGTAATTTGTTGATGTGAGGTTTATTCATTGCTTTGTGCTAATGGAATGAGGCTGCGGTAAGAAAGATAAACTGAGAGAAAGAAAGTCTGTTCCCATCTATCATATTTTTCATTGCTATATTTAGTACAACGAAATCTTGCTGAAAATTCAAGATGTATAGTTTTCATTCATATACTTTTAATAAAAGGTAGAAATGAGAACATATATTTATGTATGACAGAGTGAATCGAATGATATTGTGTAAATTCAAAATAATTCTTTAGAAAATACAAATAATGTATCTTTATCTTTAGATTTCTCTTTCTTCACCAGTAACTTATCATAAGATTATTTAAATAACTTAAGCATTTAGTAAGATGTACGTGATAATTTTTCAGATTAATAAACTTGATTTATGTGCATAATATATTTCTTGTATAACATGTCTTAAAATAATTTTTTTTTCATAGCTCGAAAGATAAATTAAAATTACGTCATTGCCATATCGTCAAACTTAATTAAAACCCTTGATTTCTTATGAACTATACTGTTTTTACCCATATAAATTAAGAGAAATATTCTAATTATTCTTTTAAGATTTCAATTATTGTTTCACATAAATTTAATTATTTGTTCGCATTTCTTTTTCTTCTGGAAATTTATATTTTTTTTATTGAATTTCATAATATGATGTAAGAAACAAATTTCGCTTAAGCTATAAAATTTTCATATTTTTCGAATTTTATACATTAATTAATGACAACTTATTAATAAGCTTCGAAATTTAACCATTTTAAACTGTTTTAAAAGTTTAGATAAGTAATTTCATTTTTCAATTAATTCTTTTATTTGTATCCACACAAAAAATTTTCCTCGAATGTTTTAATAAATAAAATATCCTACATGTATATTATCTGTCTATTTTCTGAATTATTATTGAATGTAACAAGCCAAGTATTTTAAAAAAATTTGCGATTTTTTGTGAACATTTATTATAAACATTAGCTATGTTACAGGTCAAATTATGAAATAGATGCTTTCATTTTTTTTAAATAATCCAAATACTACTTTAAGAAAAATTTTATTGCGGTTATTTTTATCCATAAAATCAGTAATTCTAAAACTTTGCTGCAAAAACTTTTTAATATAAAAACAAGAAAAAAAACTAATTGGGAGATTGTTTAAAATTAAATTTAAATTGTGAGTAAAATATATCATGCATCTTAAAAAACAATATTTAAGTTGCAAAAATTTCTCCCCTTTTTTTCACAGTAGTCCTGTGATTAAAATTTAAAAGGAGATATAAGCCATGAGATCATGAAAAATTAACCTTCCGTCCCTAGATAGAACATCATTTCCGAAATAAACTTCGTTTTAACTAAAAATCAAAGTTTTCTGGGTAGAAATCTGTAGTTATTACAGTAAATAAATTTATATTAAAGGATTCAATACTTATATTAATTATCAAATCATATAAAGGGGATGTGGAAAATAATAAATTTGTAATATTTATCTAATTAAATTATTTTTAGTCATTTGATCTGAGAAGTTATAAGTAAAATCTATAGAGATATCATTTAATCAAATCTATGGATTTGCGACGATTTCTGAATGAATTATGTTGATATATAAAAATTTCAATTTCTAAAAGGGATTCGTGTGAGGGAATTGTGTATTTCGTGCATTTGTATTTGTTTTATAAAATACACTTAAATTTCTCAGCTGCAATCGATTCTCTTATGTTCTGTTTTTGAGCTTTTTCATTAATAAATTATTCAAACTATGAGTAAAATGTGTACAAGAAACAAACTTTTAAAATAAAATTTGATTAATAACAATAATTTCAACAACAAAAAATGATTCAACTAAATGATATTGTGTATGAAATATATTGTCTAGGCAATTTTTATGTTGAGCTTGGATAAACTGTTCACATTTGAGTTCTATATTTAAAAGTAATTTTAAATTTTAAAAGGGGGGATCCCTATTCATTCGTGACTAGCCTTTTTAGTGCAATACAATACGTACTGTATCATCCGTAACAATATTTCTCAATTTGGAAATAAAAAGAATCTCCGATTTTGGAAAGACCTGGGAAGAATGATAGATAAGGATTCGATGAAAAAAAATCAAAAAAGGTTGTCACTCTAGATTTGGGGGAAAGAAGGCTTTTTCGAAGGAAACTGAAGAAGAATCACGTGACCTCTTCTTCTGCCAGTCACGGCCGGTCCAGTAATTGGCTGACTCCGAGAATCCATGAATTGAGTCACCCAACTTGAAGAAACTAATCGAACTTCACAAGAATATCAGCGCAACAAAACTACTACTGCGAAAAAATAAAAAGCAAGAAAAGAAAAGAAGGAAAAAAAATGTTCTGAAATTCGAGATGAAAATCTTTTTTTTCTTCTTTTTCTTATATTCCTTTTCTCTTTTTTCCCCTTCTCCTTATATCTATATTATTTTCTTGTATATATTTTTTATTCGTTTTGATATTTCTTAGGTAATTTTTTTTCTTCCTTTTTGTTGTCGAAAGTACAGAAAAGAGTGCTGAGTGTAAGATGAGAAAATAGTGAAGAGAAAGCGAGGGAGAGAAAGAGAGAGAGAGACAGGAAAAAATGAAAAAAAAGTCGTATAAATGGTGAAGAAAAGGTATTGGAAAAAATGGTCCTTGGGGGAGGGAGAGGTTAAAGCTATTCCGATGGAACGCTTTCATCTTGGGTTTCAGAAGTTTTGTTCAAAGTTAATAGGATTGAAGATAGGAATGAAACTAAAGCCTTCGTCTCCTTTTTTTCTCCACCACCTTATCTCGGCCCTCCTTTTTTTTATACACCCGCTTTTTCCTTTTTCACTCAAGGCGAAAGAAATTTCTTGATTGCTGACAACAATTCGTAGAGTAATTGATTGAACTTTGAGGAAGATTTTAGATTGGAGAAATCGTATTTGAAGAGATAGGGACAACCAATGAGAAAATCCTTTTCGATCTCGTAGGCGTGGCTGAACGAAAGGTTAAAAGGAGAATCGGCTTATTTTTAAATTACTTTTATCGTGGTTTTTCAACTCCTCAAATTAATTTAAAAGAATGCTTAACTTCAGAATCTTACAATAAGCACACTTCCTGCACATGGGGAACTACACAATTTGGTTATCCAAACCTTAATATGTGCATTCAGTCAATGAAATTACAAATCATGATAATTTGAATTACTGTTACATTTGTACATATATTTTATACAATAAGATTTTATGCATTATATTTCGAATGAGTAATTTTTATTACGTTTGTCTCCAGGTATGACTTCTACATTTTCTTCCAAAACGAAATAAAATCACAAAATTAGTAAGCAAGTTTAACTTTTTATTGATTTATTTTAAATCTATGCTCAAATTATTCAAATTTTTGACATTTTGCAAACTGGTAAGAATCTATTAAAATTGCTGTATTTCTCAAATATACGAGAGGTGATAAAAAGAAGGTTACAAGTCAAATAAAGAAATATTTATTATCAATAGACAGAAAATACAAAAGGAAATTAAGAGGCATCGATCACTTTTCGACATAATCACCAAGTCTATTTAGGCATTCATCAGAACGCAGTACCAACTTGATTAACACGTCTTAGTAGAAATCAGGTCCCTGTCCATCGAGCCAGGTCTTGGCGTATGTTTTCACAGCACTGTCTGGACAGAAAGTGCCGTCTGCCGGATAAGTGCTCTTTCAACCTCGGAAGCAGGAAATATTGAATCATTTTGAAAAATTTTGAATCATTTCTTCAACTCGTGCCATGTTGATTTCTGTCGTTGAAGAACTTGGCCTGTCGCTTCTGCCATTTACGGTTTTTAATATCCTATCTGCCTGATTGAAGAGATCGACATCATTTCATTACATGTTGTCTGCTCATTGCTTCTTCACCATAAATTTCCACGATTTGACTGTGAATGTCAGATGCGGACACATTCTTTGTCCATAAAAATCAAATCATGGCTTGCACTTCCAAACGAGACCAATTTTCTAAACGTCTTGCCATTTCAATCGTCCTGAAGTGTCTGGGAACTTTCCCTACCTACCCAAACACCAACTGTATAGCAAGTAACACAGTCTGTTTCCACTCTGGGAAAACAAAATGTCTCCACAGTGTATATTTTCAAATGCGGCGGCTTGTAACCTTTTTTTCCTGATCTCCATCGTAAAAAATTGTAAAAACAAACAAACTAGTCTTAAAATACATCAAACGAAATGAAGTGAACCTTTGGTCTCATAATACTGAAAAACATTTTTAATTATATCCATTGTTTGTGTTTTCTAGTTAAATATTATTAAAACGCATATATTATCACATTTATGTGACTTTCCAAATAAGCTTTTCCATCCGGAAATACACACACAAAGAGAAATTATGCCTAGATAAATATATCTTCTTAAAATCTTTAAGGTGTTAAAAACACATCTTTAAAGGAAATTCGGAAATATTTCTGTCTACTAAGAGGAAAAATGAACTTTTTGGGGGGTATAATATGAAACCTTTTGCTTTTAACATAGCTGTTAACTAAGATTAAGAGTCAAAATACCCCCTAAGAAGCATATTTTTATCCCTGAATCATCAATTTTATTTTACTATCCTCCACTAGTATTTCATTCTTTAATCCCCTTTTCCGACAATTTTCAAGAAAGTTCAAAAGAAATTTATAAATGGAGCTTTAATGAAGTATTGTAGTTTGTATATCTTCCTTCGTTTCTCACTAATGCTTGTTAATTTCTGAAGCTACATTTACAGTTCCTTTTTGAAGAATAGGAATGCTTCCCTCTCTTATTTAGACATTTTTAATATTCTTGGATACAATAAATGCAAATTTCAGATCAAATTCAGAAAAAGTGGGGTTTTTTTGTTATTTATAAAGATTGAGTGAATAAAGGGATATATAAATGTAAGACCTACTAAAAATATTCAAATAAGAACTGGCATAATTTTATAAAAATTTGTGTTTTGCATGTAAGAAGCAATTTTATAATATTATACAGGAAATTGAAACTTAAAGGCTTCATTTCTAAAAATAAAAATGCTCTTATATTAACAATGAAATATTAATTTCTGACGTAGCCTTTCTTATTTATTATCAAACACTAAATAGTATAAATTAATTATTAAAATATATTAGTAAAGTAAATTACTATGAATTTTTATAATCGTTCCAGATTTGTTAGTTTTAATTTAGGTCTCAAAGTTTGTATTTATTCGAATAGATATTTCAAGTCGTATGTAAATATTTACAATTTAGATTCATTGAATGGAAATACTTTAAACAATTTTAGAGGTTCTGAATCCTTTTTACGATCTGTTTCATGTTTGTTAATAATTTTAATTTTTTTGTATACGAGAAATTTATTGGGGGACTGATTCTATTAAAAAAGTGTGGCCACTCACTAAAAATAATACCTAATTTCACTATCACGTAACACACACTCGAAACACATATAAATATAAACAATAATATTAATTTATTTATTTTGCAAAACTTTGTACTTTAATCAGAAAAAAAGAAGTAAAACTAATTATGATTCCATAAAAATTACATTTAAAAATGAAATTTTCTGTGCCTTTCTCATAACTCAAGATTTATTCCCTTCTTTCTAAGGTTAAAACCTGTTTTGGATTAAAAATAAGTATTTATTTTACACACCGTTCCACTTTGTCTCGTAATCCGTTTTAGGAAGGAAAAGCCAATAAAAGAAGCCCTTCATGTGTACTCACGGATTACAGCAGGAGAAGAACAACAAAACTCAGGATAGAAAACGTTGCCACTGAGACATCACAAATTCCTAGTTAAAAAGAGCTTAGCGTAAGCCCTCTTTTCGATTCCAAAAGCAAAGATTCCGAAAGCAGTTGAAGACACTATCATAAGGAGAAAAAATTCCCATTTTCCGAGCACAAATCTTCAGCGAACATGAATCTGCACTCACGCGTCCAAACTCACTGTCATTTAAGAACGGATTCCACAGTCTCCCTCCCCCCTCAGAGTCTTGCTTTCATGCCTATGGTTGAGTCTGTGTGAAAAAATAAGATAAAGAATACTTCCGAAGAACAAACAGGAGCGGGAATAAAGGTTCATTATGATTGTATAGTTAATGTTTCTTTCTATTAGAATTGTGAAGAGTTTTTAATTGTGCTGTAACTAATTTTGATGCAACGTTCATTTCTTTTAAATATTGATAAAAGTACTAACTCCCCTCGAAACTTTTTAATAATGTTTTTACTCTTTAAGCACTTAGACAAATTTTATGTATTGAAAAACAGATGAACAATTTTTAATCACGTCAACACTCACACAGCCATAGGTATCGTCAATAAAATTATTAAACTTATTTTAGGATAATGCTTTTAAAAACTTCTGAATTTTGTAAAAGGAAAACTTGAAATTAAGGTATCCGACTACCCTAAAACAGAGTGAATTTTGCCAAAAATTGACATTTTTTTTTATAATTTTATTTTATGTGCCATTTTATTAGCTTTATAAAAATACCAAGTTTATCATTTTCCGTTCACTGGAACAAAAACAACAAGTTTTTTAGTAAAAGCAGATGCTATTACTATAACCAAGATATGTCATACTTTAAAACGCGTTTTACTCGAAATGTGATTTTTGAAAATAATCAAATGGGGTCAGCGATTGCTAAAAAAGTTTTGAATATAATTAACTGTGTGTGAAGTTTTTTCTGTAAGTTCTGTATAATAGTAGAATTGTTTTAACCTTCATATTTAATCAATCACTGTTTTATTATAAAATATACAGTCCCTTATGTGAATATAATCACTGTTTTTTGAAGCAATTTCATATAATAACTGAGATAAATTGCTCTAGTTTTTGTAAAAAAGAAATTATCTCTTATTCTGAAGGTCATTTCAAAAATGAATAATATAGCAACACATTAGATTGAAAAAATGGAAAATTTGTTCATAAACCTTTGGTACAGAAGGGACCGAGTTTATGCCATTTTTTGTCAATTTTTACCATTTTAGTAATAATAATTTTTTTTTCTCTTCTTAATTTTAGCACATTTTTCTTAAAATGCACTAAACAAATCTAAAAATAACAAAAAAATCCCCATATCTGCTTTTTTTTAAAAAAAAAAAAAAAGTTGTCGCTACCAGGCGGATACCTTAACTAAAGAAAAAAATTTTAGTGTTAAGTATCCTTGAAATTTTCTAAAATATTAAACAGTTAAATTCTTGTATACCTTAATTATTCAGATGAAATAAAGAAAATAATATGTAAAAGGTTAATATAAGAGAATGAATAAGATTTATTAATTAATGCTAAGAATTTTCAAAAAACTGAAATGTTCCGTAATATACTTGGCATCTCTACGTTGATTAATTTTTACATATTAAATTAGCATTTCTCAAACTGTGTGGCGTTCCCCCGGGGAAGGGGCACAATATCCGTATGTGGGGGAGAGCATATTGAAAAGTTGAAAATAAAATATTAAAAATAAGTATTAATATACTGAAAGGGGGGGGGCAAATTAAAATATGCTCTGACATAATAAAAATTAAGTGCACATTTACACGGATTAAATATTCTTATAAATGTTTCAGTGCTGCACAATGTTTTTGATAATTAATTTATCAATACATTAAAAAAAAGTTTAATAACTAGTAGTGCCTGCCATGAGCTTGTCATATACAAAACTTATTACTTATCTTGTGATAAATTTTATGGTTTATAATTAAATTCGTATTGTAGCTTTAGCCTCAAAGTAAATTTTTGTTTCATTCAATACATTGTTATTGTAGAAGGGGGAGCGATAAAAATTATGATTGAAAACTGGGTTGCAAACATTAAAAGTTCGAAAAGCACTGTATTAAATACTTATTCAGGAACACGCTCGAAGCATTAATTTAACTTTAATATATCTTTTGTAATTTAATCAGTTAATTTCATCTTGCACTTAGAATGCACGTTATTAAGATGGAGCATTTCTTTACGGACAGTTGAATATTTTTCAACGCGGAATATTATAAATTATAGATATCTTAGAGGTCATGGTCATGAATTCGTGGCCGACATATCGCAGGTCCGATTCCTAATGCCATTGAAGGCCTGACATTTAGAGGGGTGTGATGCACGTTAAATTTGTTAAGACTAAAATACTTCCGTTGGCGTGGTGTGGTAGCTTGGAGAGGAGGGGTCAACTCAGGTGTCTTCCCCTCGTTTGACTGAGATACGAAATTATGATTTTCGTCGCCAACAGCTCTCGTGTTACTTTATAATGTGGCGTTAATATAACTCTTTCGCTCACTCCCCCTAGTAACTATACAATATCGTACAGATAAAAAAATAATTAAAATAATTTAACTATGTTATACTGTAGAAGTAAAAAATTGTTATTGCTTTGAAATGTTTTTTTTTATAACACAAGTAAAAAAATTTGTTACATGAAAATGCGTAAGTACGTCGAGATGTGTATCAAAAATCGAAATCAAATTTATGTATGTATGTAATAGAAAAAAATAGAGCAAGATTCCTTTATACTCTTCTTCTGTAAAAATAACTTGAATATAGAATAAATGTATTTACTTTGAGAAAGATAATATACACAAGTGTGTGTGTGTGTGTGTGTGTGTGTGTGTGTGTGTGTGTGTGTGTGTGTGTGTGTGTGTGTGTGTGTGTGTGTGTGGTGTGTGTGTGTGTGTGTGTGTGTGTGTGTGTGTGTGTGTGTGTGTGTGTGTGTGTGTGTGTGTGTGTGTTCTTATGTATAATTTCATACATACACTCAAAAAGTTGAATATAATTGCATTAAATACACTGGTGTCCAAAAGTTAAGCATAAATCGTAAAATGTTAAAAACATGGAGCACATATTCTTAAAGTTATTGCAGATTTCTTGCGGATATTAATTGGGTGAAGAAGAAACATTGGGTTTATGCAAAACTTTTCAGTCGACTACGTCCTGCGTGAAACACCGGCGCATGTCGGAACGCGGAGAAATCAATTCACGCAGCATAGGCAGTTCAGACAAGTTTCGTGCAACTACTATGCGAAGGAATGTTGTTAACCATCAAACAAGGTGAATGACGGCACAAAGACGCCAATTGGACATGTTAACAAAAGGAAGAATCGTTGGAATGCTGGAATCCTCACCATTACAAAACGAAGTGTCTCGAATTCTGAATGTGGGCCGTCTGTGATCTCAAGACTTAGGCAGAGGTTTCAAAGAACGGGAGATGTTACCCGACAACCAGTATCAGGTCGACCAAGAGAAAAAATCCCTCGCCAAGACCGATATCTGGTAATAAGTGCTCGACGTTAGAGGAGCTGTACTGCGAGGGCACTGGGTTCGGCACTCACAGTCGCCACAGGAATACGAATTTCGAGACAAACTGTTTACAGGAGGCTCAATCATGCTGCCCTGTATGCCAGAAGACCAGCAGTTTGCATTCCCCTCACGTCTGCGTATAAACGCGCTCGTTTGAACTGGAGTTTGAAATATCAACATTGGAGTGTGGGAGAGTGGGCCAATGTGATGTTCAGTGACGAGTCCCGGTTTAGTCTGAGTAGTGATTCTCGGCGGGTAACGATATGGAAAGAACGTGGAACACGTTTTGAACCAAGAAACATAACGGAAAGACATTTTCCATCAAGGGGAGTAATGGTATGGGAAGGCATCATGATGGAAGGCCGCACAGACCTCCATTTCTTTGACACGGGGTCTGTGACTGTTCAAAGATACAGAGACGAAGTTCTTGAGCCTTATGTTCGCTTGCTTCGAGGTGCTGTCGGTCCTGACTTCATATTTATGGATTATAATGCGCCATGTCACCGAGCGGTGCTGATTGATGACTTCCTTGAAAAGGAAAACATCCACCGCATGTCGTGGCCTGCAAACTCCCTTGATTTGAATCCTATCGAGCATGTATGGGATATGCTCGGGAGACAAATTGCAGCCCTTTTGCACCCACCAAGCTCCGTTACAGAACTGAAGAGAGCTCTCCAAGAAGCTTGGAACCGTTTGAGCCCACAACTCATTCATCATCTCATAGCAAGTATGGTAAATCGCTGTGCAGCGTGCCTGGCTGTCAGAGGTGACCACGCGCCTTATTAAACTGCAGCATCAGTATTTTATTTAATGTTTTCTTTCATTTTTTCTTTAAAGTGTGAATCCTTGCTATGCTCAGTTTTCTTTCAAACTGCTACTTTGGATAATAAAATTAATTATTATCATTCTTTTGATTTGCTTCCTTATTTTATAACCATTTTACACTCGCATATCACGTTTCCCGCCATTCTGATTTACAGTTCCTTTTTTATTCACGTAATTATCAATTATGCCTAACTTTTGGACACCAGTATAGTTAAAACAGAGTAATTTCTTCGTGCAAACAGCTTGAATGAGATCCTAGAAGTGTTTGGATGTAAAGTTATTGTTTACGCACACAGTGTTAGAAAGTATATGTTAAAAAATAAGTAGAGTTGAACACACATGTCGGAAATATTTTTGTATCGATGTTATTCAAAAAATTGAGAGATTCACAACATTTAAAAATTTTTAAAAATCTGAGTTAAACTTTTCTTTAAAGTTATGTTGTCGAAAAAATGAAACTACGTGTTTTTTTGCAAAATATAAAATACATTATCTAAAAACTAATAATTTAATAATATGATTAAATATTTTT